>JAZDUA010001087.1:0-218169 GCA_038098605.1 Gryllus longicercus | reverse complement strand
AAGTTTAGTTTATATTTTAAACTTTAAATATTTACTTACAGTTATTGTTATTGCTAGTCTCGAAGATAGTATCGTACAATTTGATCAACTGGAGCAAGATGGAAACTGGATATTTTTGTTGCATATTATTACTTATATTTAAGAAACTTAATTATGTTAAATTAATTAAATTCTGATTAACTGTTCACTATAATGAATTATTAAATCGGAATTTGATTTTGACCGTCGTTTTTGATTGATGCAGTAGACCTTACTGTATTGCAAAATGACCATTATCATGTTATTCATCGTGTATGGACTGTGACATTCAGAAAGAAAATGTACATTAATTAAAATTTGGAATTTATTATTGGTTTAAATTAATGAGGGTAGTTAACATTGACCGAAAATTTCTCTCTATATAAATGACACTATTAATAAAGATGAATTTGAAGTTTCATATTTGTATTTTTCATTACCCTTAGTTAATTAAAACTTTTATTTCACACAAATGAATTAATTTTCGCAAAATTCATTTTATATATTTAAATTTAATGTATTCTAAGTGTTGGTATTACAAATTAATTATCCAAAGAACAGGGTGTTTCAGTAATTGTAGTTGTTCATTTTTGAACACACAATACTCGAGTTTCTTTTCCAAACTATTCTTCCATTGTTATTAAAAAAATAATATTGAAATATTTACTATTTTATAATCATTTCCAATGGAGATGCAAAAAGTAGAAACATTAAAACGCAAGAAACAGCTTTCACGTTCTATGCAGAACACTATCGTTCTGTTTTTAAATCTTTTATAAGCTGGCACTACTCAAGCAGTAATATATCGTCACCAAATGAGTAACAGACTATTCAAATAAAAACGAAACCAGGCAGGTATTAACCAGGCAGGTTATTAAAATGGCAGTTTCGCTTAGTATGAACATAAGTATAGGTCGTAATGAAACAAATTATGAAAATATCCCTTTTTTTGTAGCTTAAATAAAAATATTCTCATGAAATAGCGCAGCTCCAACGCTTGGGAAGGTTCGCTAGATGAAACCTCGCGCACCCCCTGGGTATAAATCCACGCACCCGTGCCCGCAGCCTATCTCTGGCGACGCGTCCACTGCGACCACCCCGTTTACCCCCTCCCCCCCCCCCCATGCAGCCCTTAGGGCGTCCCCGCGCGCCGTGGCACGGCGCGGCCCGAGTGCGTAATGGCACGATACATAACAAGATATAACAACAATAATTAGCAGTGCCGTCCGTGATGCCTACGCGCAAACACACAACCCTTGAAAAGCCATTTCCCGCCCCGGCCCTCCCCGTTTCCCCGCTTCCCCGCATCACCCCGTCCCGACTCGCCCCGCTCCGGCCGCGGGGGACGGCTGCGTCAATACAGGAAACTGCGCTAACCGCATTATCTCGCTGTTAGCCGCCGCTGGCTCAATTAGTCTGGCCGGTTCTCCGCACAGCCACCCCTCAGTGATGGTGGGGAGAGGGGAGGGGAGAGGAGGGAAGGGGAGGGGCTGGCCATGGGCGGACGTGCGCTCCCTGTCGTCCCCGTTGCCCCCAGGGCACCACTCCACCCCTTGAAGCTACGGTCCTCCCGGTGTTTCTCAAGCACCCCCACCCAACCTCTAGCCTTTCTTCCAGCCTCGTAGTTCTCTCATCGCCACATTGCCCATGTCCCATGCCATTCTCATCACCGCTATCGTCCACGTGATCCTATTGCCCTTTCTCTCCCATTGTCTCTCTCTCCCGTCGTTTTTCCACATCCTTCACCCTCTAACTGCCCATCGCCTTCCGTCGCTCGTCACCCCTTGCCCTCCGTTGCACGATCTTTCCTTCCTCTTCCTTGTCCTATCCTCTCCCCTTATTTACTCATAATTTCATATACATGCTCTGCACTACCAAGGATGACGGAAGACCACTGGGGAGCTTAGAGCTTGTTCCGACTGGGGGCGGTGTCCCACTGCAGGGAGATACCTGGAGGGGAAATCCCCCGCTAGGTGACGTATAGGTCGGCACTTGATCTCATTATTCAACTGGAGAACACAGCCAGCTCCCGCGACAAAACATTCACGAACACTTTCGAAACTAATGATCATAGCAGTTGAAGCGTCCGGTAACACGAAATAATCAATGAATCAAGCAATCGAAAGCAGGTGCTGGCGATGCACTCCACTTCAGGGGCCCTCGTTGGCTCCTTCGTTCTCCCAGCGTCATGTGCGGCTGCGCACGCTCGGAGGAACACACACGTCCGGCCGCTCGGGCCACTCGCAGGGGCAGCGCTGTCAGCAGTGCGCCCGCCCGGCGCGGCGGAAAGAGAAGCAGACGGTGGCGGCGGGGCGGGGCGGGGTTGGGGTGGTGGCGGAGCGGGGGCGGGGTGGGACGGGGCGGGGGAGTACGGGGCGGGGAGTACGGGGCGGGGGCGGGCCGGGGGTGGGGTAGGGAAGAGGCGGGGCGGGCTTGGGCTGGGCGGGGCGGAGGCGGGGCGAGGACGGGGCGGGCCGGGGGTGGGACGGGGGGCGGGTAAGGCGGAGGCGGGGCGGGCTCGGGCGGGGCGGGGCGGAGGCGGGGTGAGGACGGGGCGGGGACGGGGGCGTGGGCGTTGCGGGCGGGGGGGCGAGGCGGGGGCTGAGAGGGGGCGGGAGCAGAGCGGGGTGAGGTTAGATTCCCCGGGCCACTCGGAATGCGGCGCGCGCGCTCTGCCTCTTGGGCACGTGCCCGTCTGCCCCCCCCCCCTCTCCCCGAGCCTTGTGCCCAAGACGCCGGGAGTGTGACCAACATTTAAAAGGCCCCGATGAGGTGATTTGGGGGCTTCGAAAAGTGGGAGGTTGTCTGTCTGTGAGAGAGACACGGTGGCAAGTTGAGGGTTCTTTGGAGAACGAAGATCGTTTTACGGTGGCCGAGAGTACGGAATCGAAGGCTAGCTCGCAAACCCTACCGCCCGTCAGTGGCCTGTGAACCGTGTTTTGTGTCCGACTCCTGCGACCTAGACATCATGAAGGTGACCAATATTTAAAATTCCTCTTCTTTATTCTAGGAGATTCAGAAACTTCCAAAAGAGTTTCCTTAGGAGCCTCTTTAATAATTCTCTTCTTTTTCTTTTTCTCTTTCTTCTTTTTTCTTCCTTTTCTTTTCCTTCTTCTTCGTCTTCTTATTCTTCTTCACGTTCTTAAATTTCTTCTCCAATGGCGCCGCAGTTTCAAATAGGGCCCTGCTCTGTCATTCCAGATGTCTTTCAATATTTTGGGGGATGGTGCTTATCTTTCCTTGCTCTAATAAGCGATTGGTACCAGGAGAAGAGGATCATGCGTGGCAAATCATTTAATTTATGTTGAAGCTTGTACCTGGAATGGATATAAAGAAACCAAGGAAACGACCACTCACAGCAGCTAGTCTACGATTTTCTTTCGTCCTCCAAATTTGGAACAAATAAAACTCAGAATTGCCATGTTTCTTTGAAGGATTTTAATTTTCTTGTGATTTGTTGAGTGTTTTGAAGCGAAGACCTTCATGATCATTACAGGCGGAGGCTCCTCGCGAGGCACATAAGTGTTTTGTATTTGTTCTCTTATCAAGCTTGTACAGAACGATGTGGAGGCAACATTCATCCAAGATTTTAAACGTCAAAAAGTTCTTGAAAGTATTAGCAATGAAACGACATTTTCATATCAATATTACTTATCAATAATAAAAAATTATGACCAAAGTTATAATTGAAAGCAAGTACTAAATAATGTAATGAAACTAAATTATTTTTTAATCGACCTCAAAAATGTCAAAATAATAGATACAGGCTTTATTGTACAATTGGGCAGATGTTACCCAGTGGTAGAATGGTGGCCCGGTGGCCATTATATTCATACACGTGCTTGTGTTAATAAGTAGCGATGAGACTTTCAAACCAATGTAATTATATTTTTGACATTTTGAATTTAGATTGATGCATGGTTCAGAACAAGAAATCTTTCTAAGTGATCCAGGTATTGAAGTTTGAGATTTGACAAACACGAGAGTGAATTATATATCCATTGAATTATTTATTTTTTTACTTAATTATTATCATTTTTTGAAATAGTAACTTATTAGAGGTCCGAGGGAGGAAAGTTGCCGAAGAGTTTATATCGAGAGTGTATCGGTATTTTATTTAATTTTGATTTTATTTTGGTACGCTGAACTTAGTAAATTGCATTTTTTATGTAGTGGAGAGGTCGAATTTTCCTAATTTTTATATTCAGTTGATAATTGTGTTAAAATCAAACAAACGCAAAGTGAATTTACGTGTATATCAGGACACATATTTGTCATTTTGTTATTTCTCATATTTTCATCAGAAGAAGAAACACTTTTGTTTTTAATATAAACATCTTGAATGCAAGAAGAATGTGTGTTTATTGTGAAATAAGCCTATTTTTGCCAGCAAGACGATATTCTAAAAAAATACACGTATGTGACCTGTGAGAACAGGTAGCATCCGAAACAGCTGCTTCTACCTCATCATAAATCATTGGGCAACGACGAAACACGTTTCATGTTTTTTAAACGTATGTTATTCTAATTTAAAGTAAACGCCAGTCTGCGTGAGTTAATTTTAAATTTAAAATTTCAATTATCGTTATTTTTTACTTCGGCAAAAACTGGAACTGATTTTAATTTTCGGGTTGCAGCCTTCAATATGTTATTAAATCCTAAATGAAAAAATATTTTCTGGGAAACAAAATTATTGATACGAACGAATGTAGGTCATTATTTTACGAAAATTAACGTTCAGTTTTCATGAGATCATAATAATATTCCTTGCATACTATATCTCATTTAACTCTCATCTTGAAAAATTAAATCTAATACTTGTTCGTCATGTAATATTAAATTATAATTGGATAGCTAGTTTCCTTTTTTTTTAATGCGTGAAAATTCTGTTACGGAAAATACTATTGCAAAATAAGTTCTGCATGTCCGTTATTTCACTACTACTGCAATTTGGTGGGTTCTGGCAAGTATTGCAAACTTTTAAGGTAAATCGAGACTTTAATTTATGAATTCGCTTCTCAAATCCTATTCTTTTTTATCACCCATTCAAACTAACATTTGAATTTCACACACGTTCAACGTGAAACAAACTTTTATTGGTGAAATGTATGTTATTGTTTTTTGGTTGTTTATAAATTTTTCTTCTGACTTTTATTAATTGTTTTATTGACGCCACGAGTCTTGTAAACTCTACATCGTTTTTCTTGGCCGTATCCGTTTATTATTACCTATAAATATATCAATGGTTACTACTCGGTCACTATCGACAATCGAAAAATCAATATTCTAATATTAACTACGCGTGTCGCCTAGAATAGGTACTACAGGCATGCGATTCGTATTCAAATTTGATCAGAATAAATTATTATTTATCTTCTTTTATTCACAAATCCAAATGGAGATCTACGTGACCCGACTTATCAATACAAAACATACGCCATTACCAATTGTCACGGCGCTACACATCTTGCACAGTGCCGTGCCGCTTACTGAACAGGTTGAAAAAATTCCCGAGCGAATCAGCTGCTATTTGACCCGCTGCGGGGCAGCGCTCTACCTTTTGACTCGGTGAGACGAGGGCGTCGCGGGGGCCAAGTCACATCCCTGGGCGCAAGAGGCCAGGCCGCCACAAAGTGAACGCTGCCGCAAAGGGGAGGAGCAAGAGAAAGAGAAGGAGAAGGAGGAGGAGGAGGAGGATGTGCGCTGCTCCGGGCCAACTTCCGTTGCGAAAGGGCCAACTAGGGGAAATTGGGACGCCGTTCAGAGGCCCACTCTCTGCCTAGTAGCTCAGGCCGCTTCACCGCTGATCTCCCAGGGAGAAGGTTTTTCTCACGACTCGATTGTCAACTCGAGGAATGTTGTTGCTAAGTAATAAACTCTCCAAGAGTTCGTTGAGTCGAAACGTATTAACAGGGTCGTGTATTCGGGGCTAGTTCGTTCAGCTGCGAAGGGCAAAGACAGCAAGAGAAGAAAATAATAAAAAAATAGTTCACAATTTGTTTTAGAACGTAGTATATTGTTTATTAATAACTGTTAATCATAATCTATAAATATGAACGGACAAGTATATCTCTCTCTTTCAGTAAATTTGGGGATGAGGGAGCCAAGATCTTGAACACAAGATACACCACCGCTTATTACACCATGTAGTCGTAACATAATCTCATAGTGGTATAACTGAGTCTCTTTCATCGTCGGAACTGTGGATATAGATATGTTGATCCAAAAGAAGTTTGCAATTATTTAGCTTATTAGTTGCATATTTAAGTAGCTTTGGTCGTAAGAGTTAACCAACATGACAATTAGTGTGTATATTTTATAAAGTACCTTTCTTGTTTCTATAATATGTTGCAAGCTAGAATTTTAAAGATTGATCTAAACTGTTATGCTTCTACTGAAATAAGTAATCGATGTATACACGACAAGTTACTCGTAGTTATCATATTCCACCAAGCAATTCTGGAAACCTGAAATGCTTATAGGTTCTAGGAAATATTGAATTAAAAGCAACAAATTATAAGGTTAATTTATAAAGATAGGATCTGTCATATGATACCATGATTTTCTTGTCTCGTAGATCATAACATAATTATGATTAATCACTTCTGGGGAAGAGGAAAACCTTGAGTAGCTTTTGTCCACAACTGGCAGGTTTACAAGACAGGAGAAACTCCGTTATTTTATTCTTGTTTGCGCTTGAGTGCTGTAAAAAAATATAGCATTAATTTTGTATCACATTCTTTATTACTTCTGGAGATATTATCATTTTTTTCTGGAGGTATTATTTTAGAATTTTGCTTGGATAAAGGGTGTTTTCGATATTCATATGAAACAAATACTCCATTTTTCAGATAGTTGGTAAGTGGACATTTCATATTACTTTACACGAAGAGCCGTTTTGAAGATGCTGTGTGTTCATTAGAAGAAGAAAAACAAATGAGAAGGAATCATTACGAGTTTTTCAAGTCACATAACCCTAAGGTTGCTTACATTACCGTAACTGTACCAATTTAACCTTCCTGGAGGTCGGTGCTAATGGAGAAAGTTTAGAATGAATTATTCATACATGCGACGGTCTAGATTATCCGTCAAAAGAAATAAATTTCATAAGAATCTATTTGAATGGAATTTTCATTAAAACAACGCGTCGATATTTTGTTACATACGACAGCGTTTGGTTCGTGTGTAAGAATAATATATTAGATATACTTACAGAGTTGTCATTGTTGGAATGTTAGAAGTCTGAGAAAGAGTTACAAGTCGTTGCATACAATTTCGCTCTGAGCCAGTATTACCCCTGTCTCGGTCAGCGTCTCTGAATGGGAGGTCCTGAGTTTCGAGATCCGACAGTGGCAGGGTTTTTGACACTAGCTGGATAGTTACTGGTGGAATTAAGTCGCTGCCTGGAGGAGAATTCTAGCGACCGACTGGTGTGATCGCTAGTTTTCCGTGGTTTGTCCAATTAACACGTGGCGAATGATAGAGGAGTACCCTAACAAGCGAGCAGTGGACCGTCCGCCGTATTCTATTCTTCTTCTTTGTCCTATCCTGGGCCCTTATTTATACAAACCCACACACTCTCATGCCCTGCAAACATGCTGCTAGCGAGCCGCACTCGCTGATTTCTAAATAGACAAGTGAGAGCGTAGGCTTCCGCGGCCGGAGTCAGTATTTACCAGGCTGTCCGGGTGACGCCGCGTCCATGGCGAAGGTGCCGACGTATCGGGCGCCATTCTGCGACCTTCCTCAGGGCGTAATGTCATGTCACCCGGACAGCCTAGTAAATACTCTAAATAGACTTTAATGTGAACTGAAACCATAGAGAACACCTTTCGAGAAGACACGAGAACGCCCACTTGTCACAATCGGATTTCAACTTGAAAACCCGGACGCTCTATGTGGTATTTTTGATCAACAAAACATTTTCGAGGCAGGTTTTAGGGGTTCTCCCGATTCCTCACTCGACCCACCGTTGTTCCATCGCCATTCAAATCCAACACCCATCAATCAGTCCATTCATTTCAACCGAAAGACCGAAAATCCTTAGATTCTGAGGATCTTAATGCAGATTATAAGTCCTCGCGCCAGTCATCCAAACCAGAGTCAAGATACTCGTGCTACATTGATGTAAATTGTCATATTTACATTATTTACACACCTATTTAATACCCCATATGTAGCTTAAAGTGTACAAAATTGATGAAGTTTGCGGAAGGGTTGCCAAATTTCTTTCGGCACACCGTCTTGAAAAGGTTTCATTAGTATCCAGTGTCTGAGTGTATTGAATAAATGTAGTGTGTTTATTGAATTCACGTCCGAGTATTATGTTGCTTCCGCTCCTGTTGCTGGAGGACACTTCCGACCCACGTCGCCTGGGGCCTCGGCCACTGACGCCTCGAGGGGACATCCGGAGGAGGAGGAGGAGGGGAGGGGGCAATCGCGGGCGGACGTGCGCCGTCGGGCGGCGGGGGCGGCGCCATCCGTCAAGGCGGGCGGCGGGCCGCGACAGGACATAACTCTGGGGACGCCTACCTCGCACTCGGGCCGCCCGCACCGGCCGCCTTCCCCCCTCCCCTCCGCCCGCCCCCGCCCACTGCTCGTCTCCCCGGCGTCTGATGGACGGCCGGCGCCGCCCACCCCCGCGCCGCTCGTTTGTCCGCCAATTAGGGAAGTCTGCCGCCGGCGCCGGCGGCTGCGGCTGTGGCGGCGGAGGACGGCGACCGGGGAGATCCCCAGGCGGGGTGGAGCGGGGAGCTCGAGCGGGGCACGGGCGGCGGCGGGGCGGGAAGGAACGGACGGATGGGATCGGATAGAACGGCACGGGACGAAATGGGATGGGACGGGATGAGATGGGACGGATGGATTCATATGGAATGGGTTGGGATGGGACGGAATGGGACGAACCGACATGAAATGGCACGATTAGGATTTGATGAAACGGTTATAGTATGAGTCATAATGTGATAGTATTGGAAAGGGTGTGACGAACCGTTATGAGATGAGACGGACGGGATTGAATGGAACGATAATGTATTGGTCGGAATGGGATGGGATTCGACGGAATGGAACGAACCACGATGAAATGGGACGGATAGGATTAGATGGAGCGGTGTGGTTTGTGTAGGAATTGGGACGAACCGTGATATGATAGATTGGATGGAATTTGATGGAACGGTACGGACGGGTTGAAATGGAATGGGATGGAACGGAATGTGACGGGATGAAACGCGATAGAATTGAATAGAATAGGACGGGATGGATGAGGTGGAACGGAACAGGATATGAAAGGAAGATTGGGGTCTGACTAGGAGAGATCGTGGCAGGCCGATTAGGATAAGAGCGAGACAACGACATCGGCGGGACAGGATGAGAAGTTGGACCGCGACGAATCGGGCGGAAGCGGAGTAGGTGGAGGGCGGAGAAGGGTAAATCGGAGCGGCCTGGTATCGGAGAGCGATGCATCGGGCGGGGCAGGGCGCCGGTGTGGGTCAGTTGATTGATTGGCTGACTGATTAGTGATTCCGGGGTTGCAGGTTAAGGTAACTATTCCCATAAGTGTGGTATTTGCTTTTGTCGCTGGAGGGTGACAATGATCTTTCTACGTTGGATAGTGAGATTCGACTCCAGCCTTGCGTCACCTTTTCCCCCAACCTGGTATCTCCCACCAGCTTGGCACCGCCCCACCCGAGACAAGCTGTAAACTCTCCACCGACCATGTCTCCCGACATATGTAGTCGTATAGAGTATGTAGGTGTTTGTGTGTGTGTGAGTATGTGTCAGTAGGGGCGAAGATATGACAAGGACGAAGAAGAAAAGATCGCGCGCGGTCCGTGATCCGTTTGTTAGGGTACTGCTCCGGCATTCACCTCGTGTTGATCGGAGAAAACTACCGATCAGAGCAGCCGGTCGCTAGAATTCTCCTGCAAACAGCGACTGAACTCTACCTAGCTAATGTCGAAAACGCTGCCACCGTCGGGACTCTAACTTAGGACCTCCAGGATAGAGGTGACACCCCTGCGCCACATCTCCCGGCGCGGCGGGGTAGGGGATGGGTGGGTGCGACGCGGGATGGGCTGTGGCGGGACAGCGGCGGGGACGGCGCGTGGCGGCGGTGTGGCAGCGGTGGGGCGAGGCGCGGCGAGTGAAGCCACCGAATGATGGATTAGCAGCGCGTCGCTCGATGAAGACGCGCCCATGCGCACGCAGGCCGCCCGCCCCGCCTCGCCTTGGCGCGCGGTGCCTTCCACGCAAATGAATCGCCGGCCCGTTCACCCGTCCGCGCCAATCACAGGGGATGTGGCTTTGGGGAAAAGTTAATAGGCGTGTTGAGTGGCGGTTCCCGCGTCTGTAATCGGCGTGGATGCGGCGACTACGTAATACGGACGTGGGAGCGTGTAGGAGGATACGATGTGGTCATAGTGAAAGATAGTAGATGTTGGTTTGAATGGAACAACTTCCTACCTTGATGAATTAGCTGCTGTGCCTCACCAAAGAACCTATAAAACCAGATTTCTCAAGTTTCGGTGACCGACTGTAAAGTATATTGAACATACAGAGACGAAACGAGGTGTGGACCACGCTTTGAATGGCATCTGCAGTGATAGTTTATGAATTACACAGCAACCGGAAGAAATTTCACTTACCTGATTGTATAGAAGTGTTGGGAATGTTTGCGAAAATCTATTAATGTTCTTCTCATTTCTGAAAATATATTTAGCTTATCGGCTTATTCTCCAGGGCCCGAGCCTAAGTGTAATGGTCAAGCTGTAGAAGAATGTAAAGGCAACTCAGGTGGTACTTTATCACTGAGTGCTATAACGTTATGCAAGCTTTTAGCCCTGAAATATGCAAGCAAATATACCACAAAAATGTTGAAATATGCACCAGAAATGGTTAAATATGCACTGAAATTGTTAAAATATGTAGTATTTGGTAACAAAAACATATTTTACCATGACGTTAAATATTTTTACCTCCTAGAGCCGCAATATGCAAATTAAAACATATTAGTATCAACTTCCGAACATTTTATTTTCATTGAAGAGCACAGAAAGGCAAAATAATTTTATTATGGCACAATAATTTATTAATTATTATTTATCTTTTGTTAGGAGAGTCTTCCATCATACAATATAATTTTGTACGTGGGAAAATTATATGTCGACATTACATGATGTTATGGGAGATAATGTTTGCGCTCAATACATTGCTGGAAGATGAACACTATTTCCTTCCAAGAAGTTACCCATTGTAAAGTATGAAGTCCTAGATTCTTTCCAAAAACTGAATCTGTTTTCTTACTATTTGTTTTTCCCATTTCACCTAGAGCTACTACGAATTTACTCGTTGCCTCCTGAATAATTGCAAATAAATCTTCTAAGGTTTTCCCTGAATTGTTTTTCTTCTTTATAAACCGAGGGCAGCAGATATTACTTCGGCGGCATTGGCCCTCTGAAGTCTGCAACTCATTGTAGAAACGTTTTTGAAGCAACAAGAAAGTTTTTACGTAGAAATTCATGTGTTTTGTGTTATTTTAGGCAAAAAGGTGAAAAATATGCAAAAACTTTCATTTATATTCCAAAAAGCTCTGAATATTCCATATATGCAAAACATTTCTTACCTTATTTTCAATATTTTGCCATGAAACATACGCATTTGAAGTTTCAGGAAAAATATGACCACTACGAAAAAAACATGCAATTGCATTAACTTCCCAGCTTTAGTTATCACTTTGGGATTGGACGAACCGTTGTCCAGTTGAAATGTCCCACGCTGTACCATCAACTACATACCGAAAAGTACGAAATAATGTGGTCTCTGTGGTGTCTCGCAATGACAGCGAGGAAACCGGGGAGGTGTGCGGGACGAGGATGATGAAGCAGAAGAGGGGGAGCGCCCGTGGGCGGAGGTGGCCTTCGGAGCAGCCAGCGGGTGATGGATTAGCGCTAGCCCAATCGATGACGCGCGCGACGTCACGGGCGAAGACCGTCGCCACTGACGCCGCCGAACCTGCATTGCATTGCATTGAATTGCATTGCATTGCATTGCATTGAATTGCATTGCATTGCATTGAATTGCATTGCATTGCATTATATTGAATTGCATTGAATTACATTGAATTGCATTGGATTGTATTGAATTGCATTGCAGTGCATTGCATTGAATTGCATTGCATTGCATTGCATTGCATTGATACCTTATTTCACGTAGCGAGACTCAAGCCATGAGGTGCCATGATTGCGCCAAGCCATGACTGCGCGCGACGATGGTGTAACGGTTAATGTATCGGACTATTATACCTAAGTTGGCGGGTGCAAACCCGATCGAAGCCGTGGATATTTAAGGGCGAAAAAAATCCTTCGTGTGCCTTCCTTCGGAGGGGAAGTAAAGACGGCATGTTAGTAGATTTACTTGCATGTAAAAGATCTCAAACCTAAATGACGCCTTTGAGCTAAATTCAAATCGCCTGTTTCTCGCCTAAGAAATACCTCCTTTCTCCGCTAGTGGGTGAAAGGAGCGTAGCGAAATTTGCGTGGTCAGACGGAAGAGCGGGCCTTACGGCCCGAGTCAAGCACCGTAAAGTAACGCACCTATTCAATTCAAACAATGAGGCGTGTTCTTCCCTTTGAGTACGCAAATTTCCCTACGCTCTTTCCACCCACTAGTCACTGCTCGTTGCACCTTGACAATCCCAATACTGTGATCACGTGCTAAAGAAATATGATGCCATAACATTGAGCATTGCACATTAAACCTTTTCTTATATTGCATCATACAAAACAATATCACGAACTGAATTTATTTCAAATATATCTTTTTCCTGAATTGCTCATTGTTAACTGTGTAATTTCAAACAGACATACGCGATGTATATATGCATATATGCCATGATTGATACGAAAGGAACCTGGAAAATGAGAATCGGAAAAGAAGAATTGGTCAAAAGCAAATTTAGAGAGAAATCATAAAGAGAGTATAAACACGAAAATCGACGTTATATTGGGCCGAGCTGGAGACTACACTAACGGGAACTATTGAAAGAAGTGAAGAGAAATAAGGGTTTATGGCTGTCAGAATATTCGAAGTATTGGAATTAAACAGCTTTGAATTTTTGGTCGCAATGTTTTGCTGACACACTCTTTAATACCGTCTATTAAGTTTTAGTTATCCGGGAAATTCCCCTGGGGAAATTCCCTCAAATTTGGGCCGTACGTCAGCAATATCCGTTCAAACACTCCCACCAGCGCGCTAACGCCCGCTCTGCAGAGACGCCGTTGCAAATTAAATGACGTATTCACACGTCTGGGCAATCAGCGAGTAAAGCGCTCGGCGGTTAAATGTTAACCAGGCCACTCGGCTTTGTGCGCTGCCTGGGAAAGCTCCGATGTGGCCCTGCCAGTTGACGTGGAAGCTGCGAAGAGAGTATTATGACAGGAATCATTGCAGCTTCAATGGGATGGTAGGATGTAGTTGCCCAGACGTGCGTGTAGATTGGAAGTGAATTCGCCTCAAGCATTGTGAGAGTGTTGTGATTGGGTTTGCGGTAATCGTATTCCTAGTCGTATCTTGTGAATCCTTTCAGTTATGTAGCCCCTGAAAATTATATGTGTTAATTTTTCAAAAGTAAGAACTTTCGATAGTTTGAGTTATAAATCATAAAGATTTTCTTGGCTTTTGCTCTAAAAATACATAGGTTGTGATATTTAATGTATTACAGAAAGAAATACTTTATCTTCACTAAACGTACCTTGTCATAAAATGGGGAGGTGTAGTGTGTTTAGTATTAATAGAGTTCAAAAATTTGAAAAGTTGTTAAATTGTTAATATGTCTTTTCACCTTTGGAGTTTTTAGGCTCCTTCGAATATTCTGCGAAACACGTAAAATGTTTTCACAAGTGCAGAATATAAAATATATTTATAATAGCACCTATTTATAATAATATGAATAATTAAATTTGTACAAAGAATTGTCACCCAGACTGGAATTCGAACCCGGGGTTTTCTGGTTTACGCCCCAATTGCCCTAACAATGTCTAAATTGTATAATTATATATCATAAACGGACACTACATCAGGCCTATGAAACTATTGAAACTATTAGTTGACTCGGGATCTTAATGGTTATAGTACTTGGCGTACCCCAGAAGACCCGGGTTCGAATCCCGGTAGGGGTGTCATTCTTTTGAACAAATTTCATTATTAAAATACATTTTGTACTCTGTAAGATTGTCACAACATGGATTTCTTTACTGTTACTCTTTTCGAATGTAATTGTGTCCAAAAATGGTGAAAGGGTGGTTATAATTCTAAATAATAGGAATGTAACACGTTTCGAGCACCGTAATCAGTTATGAATTATTTTCAAAGTTGTCTTCTTAATTAATACCAAGAAAGAATTGTACGATCTGATATTCAAGAAAGTTTGTTATTTATGTTGAGTTACCGAATTTCTTTTCCTTCTGCTGATGTATTGGATATTAGATTGCGAAGAGTGGTGGAGAACAGTGCTAAGCAGGTCAACGAATCAGAATTAATTTAAAGCAGCAGTGACTGCTTAAGTGATCTCACGTCTTTTAGAGCGAGGTCAAGGCCGGAGAAAATAGTCTTCCGGGTCGCGCTCGTGTTTATTTTGCAATCAACGCAGGGAGTGCCCAAGCTCTCAGCGACGGTCGTCTCCCCCCCCCCCCTCTTGTTATAGCGGTCCACTCAAGTTCTTGCCCAAGGTACTTAATTGGACCAGGCGTTCTGCGCATCTCGCACGCGGACTATTTGATCACCACGCTTTCCTCCAGTTTGGAGACGTCCTTGTCCGAACGCACGAACGTAAATAAGCACCTGGACAGACGGTTCTTTCTTGCGACTGCGAATACAATCGGGTACGGCACACGAAGTAGGTTTTAACGAGCTGTCCCTTATGTTTTATTCCTCATCCGCGCCGGAGCGCTCTCGCCTCTCTCGGGCAGTCACGATGCAACGCCGGGCCGCCTCTTGGGACACCACGCCACATTATGCAGAGTGCGGCGAGAGCGGGGCAGCGAGTATTTGGGTAGCGCGTTAAATTGGTTTAATGGTACGTCTCAATCTCCGCGCGGGCCCGCCGTTTCGGGGAAACGACTGGCGGTTATTAAGTTCTTAAGATGCGGGCGATCGATAACGAGCATTGTGTCCGGGCGGCCGCGGGCGGCGCGGCTGGGCGCGGCGGTGGCCGCCCGGCAGCCGGTCGCCCGCGGCGGAGGTCAGGCTGAGATGGTGGAGGTGGTGGACGTGGTGGCGGAGGTGATGGAGCTGGAAGTTCAGGCCGCGGCGGTGGGGGCTGGCGGTGGCGGTGACGGTGACGGAAGCGGGGACGGGGCAGAGACGGTGGTAGGTGGGCAGTGACGGTGGGAGGTGGGCAGTGACGGTGGGAGGTGGTCAGTGACGGTGGCAGCGTGTGATGGCAGTGGGCGGTGGAGGGGGGGAGCGGTGGGCGGTGGGCGGTGGGCGGTCGGGATGGCTGTGGTCGGAGACGAAAGACGTTAGCCACAGGTGGTGGCGGTTGCGGTGTACGGTGGCAGCGGATGGTGGCAGTGGGTGGTGGCGGAAGTGTGGACGGCGGGTTGGCGGTGGAGGTGGCTGTGACGGTGACGGCAAGAAGGACTGGGCAGAAGGGTTGGGAATAATGATGGTGGCGGTGATGGCGATGATGATGGTGGCAGCAGCTGTTGATGTTGGTTGGAAGTGACGGTGATGCCGGCAGTAGGGTGCGGTGCCGGTGGAATCGGTGACGGCAGTTGCGACGTGGTTCGGAGCAGTAGCAGCGTTGAGACAGCGGCGAAGGCGATGGTGGCGGAGACAAGGGTGGCGGAGGCGATGACGACGGTGGCGACGGCGTCGCGGCTTGGAGCAGTAGCAGAGGTTGAGGCGGCGGCGGAGGCGGAGGCTGCGTACATCTAAATTGAGCGTCGAGCGCAGACCGGCTCCGAAGCGGCCGCCGGCGCGACCGGCCTCCGATCGCAACCCGGGGCCCACCACGCGAAGGCCAGCCCGCGCAGACAGTGGGTGCGGAAGCTGCTTGCCGCTACGTACCCCTCGAGCTGGCTCCAGAAACTCCGACGTGTGGGTTGGGTTCGAGAAATTGCCTTCTTCAAATTTCACGTTTAATATCTGAAAATGAAAATGTTTCCATGTAAAATACAGTTACGGACTAGAAGAAAACTGTATTACTTTAATGTCCAGATCATAAACCGAGGCAGGCAATCAATGATACTATTTCTGCCTTCGAGGTTAACTGTTACTGCGGTTACAAAGAACATTAAATTACACATTGTTGATTTTTTTATTAGCAGCGACGCGTATTTGATTAGATAACAAGACGTAAATAGAGAAAACGTGTTACCAATTCTGTGGGAAGAGTGTTAGTGATAGAATGTTGTTGTGCAGTAGGCATCTCGAGAACACCTCGGAAACCGCGCAGTGGTCAACCCGTGACACGCTGAGGGCGCAGACAACGTGGAACTGTAGAGGCGTGATTCGTGCGTCTCTTGAGTCCAAAAAGCTGGGTTGTCTTCCAAGTTTTTTTAAGTTCTGAAATCATTGTAACCTTTCTTAACAATCTATGCATCACCCGTATGTGTCTAGAAGTAAGCATTTTTTTCGAACCGCAGAAGCGTGGTCACACAAGTTTGCTATAAAAATTAGCGTGGTTTACCGTTACTGGGGTTTTCAATTTTAAGATCTATTTTTTATCACTGAATTATTGTTAAGTTTCTCTAGCAACAGCTCCTGTTTTAGATAGGACTTAAATCGCGCATCTATTCTCTGGTTAGCCGATAGTAAAAACGTTTGTGGTTGCTCTGCCATTATAAGAAGAGCGTAAAATGTTGTAAGATGAGCAGAGAGGTAGAAGCTTACTGTCGTGTGCCAAGGCTGTATATGATGGCAATTACGGAATCATGAAATAATCTTGGCCAGTTCATTGATAGTCATAGTCGTTTTATTGCAAAATTAAAATATATTAGACCTGGAAACATAAATATTGAATCATAACCATTATGCCAGACCAGCTGGTTTATATATATTTTTGCATACCTGCCCGAGCAGAAGGAGTCTAATTGGAGAAATTTTGGCCTTCGTATGAGAACACATGGCCCACAGCGCGCACGCCTACCACCTGCGCCCGATGGCTATCAGAGAGGCGGGCGCGAGATTTCGCCAGCCCCGCCCCGCCCGGCCGCGCCTCGCCCCGTGCCTCCTCCTTGCCCCTCGCTCCTTGCCACTCCGGTTCACTCTGCCGCGCCTTCCCTCGGCCAGACCCCGCTCGTCTTACCCCGTTTCCATTGCGCCTTCCTTCGCAGCCCCTCCGGCTCCGCTCCGTTACTATTGGCCCCTCCCCATCCCACCATGTCCCGCTCCGCCCAAAACGCCCTTCTCCGATCCACTCTGCCTCGCTCCATCCCCTAGCCCCGTCCTCCCTCTTCCTCTCGCCCCCTCGACCTCTCTGACTGTCTATGTTTCTCACTCTGTTTGTGTCTCTGTCTCCCTGTCTTTCTCCCTCTGTCTTTCTCCCTCTGTCTATCTCTCTCTGTCAATCTGTCTCTCTGTCAATCTGTCTCTCTGTCAATCTGTCTCTCTATCTCTCTCTGTCTGACTGTCTCTGTCTGTCTCTGCCTGTCTCTGTCTCTCTGTGTTTGTATCTCTCTGTATCTGCCTCTCTCCCCCATTTCACTCACCGTTCCTTCCACTTCTCCTCAGCCGCCTTTACCCACCGCACCGCTCCTCACCCCTCTTCCGCCACCCGCCCAGATCCCTTCCATTCCACATCGGCTCGTCCCCACCCGCCCCACTCATCCTGTTCGCATACATCCCACTTCGCTCCGCTTCTCTGTCCACCTGTACCACCCCTCTCTTTCGGCCGAGATCCTCTACAGTCCACGTCTCGTCACACGCCTCTTCCCACGTCCGCCCAGACTCACATTGTTTCACTACATTCAATTACCGCTCTGCCCTCCTCTGGTCTGAATGCGTTCTTCCACCTTGTCCTCGCTCCCTCTGTTTTACCTAATTCCTCCTCACTGTCCCCCCCTCTTCTCTGCACAGTCATGCACTCACCCAACAATCCGTTGTCCCTCTAACTCACCCCTTTTACTGTCCAATCTGTTGTCCCATCACTTGTCTGTCCGACAACACTGTTCCATACCACTGTGTCCCACACCACCCTGTGCCACCTCATACCCACCCCGCCCCAAAATCCTCACCCTCATGCCCGCCAAACCCTACCCTCATAACCGCCCCCGCCCTGATACCTACCCAACCCTCCTCGCCCTCATATCCACCGCCCTCATACCCACCGCCCTCATACCCATCGCCCTCATACTCATCGCCCTTATACCCACCCGCCCTCACTTCGGCACCACCTTCACACCCTGCTTCTTACCTTCCACCCACGCCCTCATACCCTCCTCGCAGGTCCGCCTCGCCAGTCCTCACCCTACCTCCCTCACTTCCATCCCACCACCACCACCACCACCACCACCACCACCACCACCACCACCACCACCACCACCACTACCACCATCACCACCACCACTACACCTCTGAGCCCGCGGCAGCTGCAGGGCGATTCCAGTCCAGTGGCGCAGCATCCCGCGCTAACCCCGTCATTTCCAGCGGTGTAATGGCACGGCGTGAAAACGAGAGCGCGAAACGCCTCGCGTCGTAACTCAGTGAGCTATTGGGTGCCCCGCCGCGCCCCGCCTCGGCCCTCCCTGCTCCTCGCCGCCCCTCCCTGCCCCACCCCGCTGCACCGCGCCGCGCCGCTCCACCACGGCTCACCCCACACTGCCGTCCCGCCCCACCCTGCCCAGTCCCACCCGGTCCCGCGCCGGCCCACGCCCCTCCCCGCCCCGACCCACCCCACCCCACCCCCACCCCACCCCACCCCGGCCCGCCCCGCCAGCTGCACCGCGCCGCGCCGCTCCACCACGCCGCACCCCACACCGCCGCCCCGCCCCACCCTGCCCCGTCCCACCCTGCCCCGTCCCACCCGGTCCCGCTGCGCCCCGCCCCGCCCTGTCCCCTCCCACCCGGTCCCGCTGCGCCCCACCA
This sequence comes from Gryllus longicercus, assembly GCA_038098605.1. Taxonomy (NCBI): domain Eukaryota; kingdom Metazoa; phylum Arthropoda; class Insecta; order Orthoptera; family Gryllidae; genus Gryllus; species Gryllus longicercus. Next base: position 199,068 of record JAZDUA010001087.1, on the reverse strand, counting down.
CCCCACCCGGCCCTGCCCCGCGCACCCCCACTCGCTCCGCCGACGTCTTTACCGGCTCTAACCACCGTCATCACGCGCCCCGCGCCGCAGTTGCGGCGTCCGCGTTCCTTTTGGCGCGGACGATATCAAACGGAGGCAATTTCCGATTACTGCTACAATGCGTAATTGAACGGTGTGTTAGGATGCAGGGGATAAATCAAGAAGTAGTAGGGCGAGGGTGCCACTTAATGACGGTGAGTCTTGGCTTTGCTGCCATGTGTTGAACAATTTTCTTACCGCGTTACGAATCAGTTATGAGACGCTTTGTGGTGCAATATAATCCAATCAATTTCACTTTGCGCCGTGGTCGTAATTTACTTGTTTCTCCCCAGATCTTTATACAAAATCATTTCATGTAAAGATATCAATTGACGTTGATGCAATACTATTGAGCAACACGAAAAAATCATCGAATTTATTATTAATTTTTGATTTGACGTTATCTTACGTATTTACGCATTTGAGTTAACGTTACTTAACGTATTTGATTTATTGGAATTTCAGTTATTAGGCTGAAACAAATGAGCAGATACAATAAAATGAATACTTTATTAAGTAGGTTTTTCTCTAAATCCCTATCAGTTGCAATAATATTATGATGTATTGCTGTGTACTCTTTATGAAATCATTATCCAAATGACGATTTAACTGAAGTTGATAATGACTGGATATTTGGTCATTTGTAGGTTTCAAAAGAGCTGTTGCACTTTTTTATGCCTGGTATAATTTTTCTCGACATGTTTGTTTGATCGTGGAGTATTTTCTGTCTTAGGAAAAGTTTTTCATACACAGTAACAATGAAAAATTGTTTTGGTTTTGTGAAAGTTTGAAATAAATGTTGCTTCAATTACTTAATTGAAGTCACTTATTTAATTGTAAGCTTCAAGAGTTAGTTTTGTTGAAAAATGTGATACAGTTGAATTTGTAATTAAATAGTTCCCCTCATATCGTTTCTCAACGATATAACAATTAGAATGACAAGCAGTATATAATATGTTTTTTTATTGGCGGTGCTTGTCGCTGGTGCTGTATCCCTGATATCCTACGCTTTTTTCTCATCCTTGTGCATGATCCGTCTCCATTTACTCAGAGAAAAATACGAAAATGAACGAACAGAGGAAATTTGACGTAGCTTTCAAGCGAGTATCGAAAATTGTGCCATCGTCTGGATTCAAATTTCAGAACCTCCGAACTTAGAGGCACCGCATTGATATTAGTTGACGCCCTAAGACACTAAGCAGATTCCAGCGCTGGAAGAGTTTAGTAACTCTCAGAGTGGGTCTCTTATCACTTGTGCGACATCGTGATATGAAATAAGTTACCAAGTATTGATTGGCAAAATGTGGTCATCTTCAGCCCCCTAGAAACACTCGAAGTTTGCGTCATTTATTCTGAGACACCTGTATGCGATTTTATGTAATCCGATTCTCTCGTATCGAAACATAATGACGCACATTTACCTCCCACCCTTTATGTAGTGGCAGCTTCCGCATTCTTGCCTCCCGGCGCCGCGCTGTAAACACCGCTAATGTCGATTCCAATTACACACATTTGCAGTTCGCGTGGGCGACGAGAGGCGTCGCCACCAGGTGCAGGACCGCCAAGATTATTTCCTCTCAGGAACACGGAGGGCTGGGCGAAGGCCGGCGAGGCCGCTGGCACTTCGTCTTACCGCTTGTCTCCGCGCCCCGACGTTTATCAGAGAATTATAGGCGCGTTTGCACCCGCTGCACTGCGCGACCGCCCCGCTCGTTTGTGGTGGGCGAGCGCGCAAAGACGAATGGGGAATGCGTTTAAGACGCGATCGCGGGATAAGCCGGAATTAGCGGCGCTTCGAAGAGGTGGGCGTGAAATACAGTAGGGGTGTGGAGCTGGAGTTTAGGAGGACAATGACGTATGAATGTGAAGGCTTTCTACGAAGATTGTGAATGTTTAGTTGTTTTTTTTAATTAGGAGGTGAAAATATTTAAAAAGAAAACTTAAGTAATCCAGTTCGTACGTAACGGGGTTACATTCTACGTATTGTTACTGACGGTTTCCTTGGAATTTTAAACAATGGAGTAAAGAAAGTAGTTTTGTTTCAAAGGTTTTTCGAAAAGTATTTTTATTCTGTTCTTCGTTCAGTCCTCGAAATTATTGGAACATCTGTAGACCGCTTTTCATATTATAATATTTAAATGTTGAAGGACAGTTTGTGTGGGATATTATTGAATCGAAATCACATCTAAAAAATATGAAAACGTTTTCATTGAAGTCATTTCACGTTGCTTTCGTCACATTGCTTTCGCAATAATATCGTCTTGTGCGATCATCTACTGCCCGTCTTTTCGGCGCAGTTCGAGCTATAAGTCGTTTCTTTATCATGCCTTTCACGCATCATCATTGTTTTGTCAACCAATTACGTTTTCCTATTCGCCATACTCCTTCATTGTTCCTTTCATAAATTAATTAATAGGAAAACATATTTAACGACCACTTCTGTACTCGTTTATTTAAAATTTAACACATTGAGAAGACGTGGTTCATCTTAATATGACAATATTAAATATGAATCTAAAACGAATTACACATATTTGATTTGGGCACCAAGTATTGCAATTGCTTGAAGAGCTGATAATGTTATTTGCTTTGCTACAATGTAATCACAAATTTAGTGTAGTTCCAAACACAAAATTGTAATGTAGAACCATCTTTATTTGATGCCAGTAATAAATTATTTTTTCATTAACTACGTTTAATTGAATAAGATATTTCTATCAAAGCTAAAAAACCGTATTTTTTTAAAAATCATTATTTTTTCTTCAAATTTCTGTTAAGTGTGCATATAGATTTATAATACCAAATTAACGAACACTATTTATGCACAATCGCTTACGACATCGTATAAAAAATTTAACCTTTTCCATTCTATTTATCAAGACCCATAATAATCGCGTGATTGCCCGAAACATATTATCAGAGAGGTTTGCTCTTCGGTATCTCTCATTCAGATTCATAATTGGGAAGAAATGGTCACAATATATGTGCTGCCAAACATTCCATGCCTTCTTGCAATTGCCTATATTTCATTTTTATGTCAGTCATGATATGAGAAATTGCTCTTATAATTTCCTTCGTTTTGCCATTATTTGGAGAATATAACATTACTGATGAAAATAAATTATTAAATTGTAAATTTTGGTTAGATTTAAATAATAAAATGTTTTCAAAATGTCACAAGACCTTTTTTTTAATTTTGTGCTTACTGAGCATAAAATAAAAATAGAAAAGGAAATTATGTCGTTAAATAGGAGTCCACAGAAGAATATTAACAGTGAATTGTAGCTAGAAATATGAGAAATTAACAATTTCAATACGAGAAAGTGGGCGTGTTAGATGCCCAGGTATTCCTTCTACGCGCCGTGATGACCCCTCTGAGCAAATGGCAGACTGCTCCCGTTCCCGCGAAGTTGTCAACCACCCACAACTTGCGCTTTCGGCCCTCTCGCGAGCAGACGTCCGGCAGAACGCCCGCGGAAGTAGGCGTCGTGCAGTCCTGGATAACGTCTCTTATGCTTCGATTTATTTATAATAGCACTTGACGTTGAATCAGCTATAAAGACGGCTACACATATGCAACATTCGGCGAATCCCCAGCAACCACTCGCTGAATCAAGAGTAGTATGGACGGGTTGCTTGCGATTCGCCGAGCGCCGAACTTTCAGTATTCCCTCTACGCACCGCGTGTCGGTCTTTAGGGCACATCAAAGGGAGCGAACATTCGCCGAACAATATCAGCTGTTCGGGATTGGGCGAACAGTAGCTCGCTGCTCGGCGAATGCCGACTGTGTGTCGCCTTTAAGGTGTCATCCAAACGTCACCATAGTGACGTTTCATCTCCCGATTTGATCACACTGTAACAGCTGATTTACTTCAAGTGTCACTGTAGAGGGTTTTTTATAAGAATGAGCCAAAGTGACAGTTCGCTAAACAAGTGAACATCACGTGTAATTCAGAGAAGTATCCCTCCGCGCGGCAGCTGTTCAGCTAAAGGTTTTGTTTATGACTCCCGTGAAGATATACCGAAGTCTAAGAGTTTCGCTCAGATATATGCACGTATGTGAGTCCGGGAAATATTGAAATATAATTATGTGGGAATATGTCTCAAATGTCTCGTGGGGCACTATATTTTTTTCGTTGCACGAGGATATCTCAAAAGGAAGCGCCGAAGCCATTTTCAAGTTAGCCAACTGCAAACGACCGAATGCAGGAAGGAGAGTCTAATAGGTTCAAGAACACAACGCTCACAGAACCTTCCGTTGCGTTGCCAACATCATCTGTCAAAACGGTCTATCCTTATAAAACTCGATATATACAAATAAATCGAATGGCAAAGGTCCTGTGGAATGCGCGTAGCATGGCCCCTTGGCGACTCTAGCGCTGCGCCACGCAGGCGGAGTGGGCGGCGGCGGTGGTGCCGGAGGGGGGGGGCGGGGCGGAGGTGGATCGGGTCAATGGGGTCGCAAGGGGCCTTGCCTCGCCGGCGCCCAAGGTCGTCGCGGCGCCGCTTTCCCGAATGGACCGGGCGCGCGGCGACGGCTGCGCGCTGTCGTCGTTTTTCAGCCGATGGCGGGAGCCTTGCGGAGGCTGGCGCTGGGAACGATTTTCAAGACGCGGCGGAGTCGTCACAACGAGGAATTTGAACGTGAACATGAAGATGACGTCTTTGAATATTTTTGAATCCTCTGAATCTGAGAACAGTTGCAGTATACCAGATCCATGATACTGTAACAAGGGAACTTGTAACTTGCAACTTTTCTTTTTTTTCGTGTAAGATGAATCTAATGTAGTGGGGAAGTTTTATTTTTCTCTTCAGTCGTGTATACCTTTGCTTTCGCAGCCTCAGTTGTGTATCCTTTTGTTGCTATCTTTGCTGTTATTGGCCAAGCAGCTTTATTTATGTGTATTTTAGTTGCTATCTTTGTAGCTATTTTCTGCACTTTTAGTTTGAATAGCTGGCGAATAGGAGTTGATTTCCGCTGACAGACGTGGCGTAGTCGACACAACAAGGAATTTGTACATGAAGATGACGTCTTTGAATATTTTTGAAACCTCCTAATCTGAGAACAGTTGCAGTATACCAGATCCATGATACTGTAACAAGGGAAGTTGTTACAGTATCATAGATCTGGTACACTGCAACTTTTCTTTTTTTCGTGTAACATGAACCTAATGTAGTGAGGAAGTTTTATTTTTGTATTCAGTAGGGTATACGTATGCTTCCGCGGCCTCAGTTGTGTATCCTTTTGTTGCTATCTTTGTACCTAATTTCTGCACTTTTATTTTGGATAGTTGGCGAATAGGAGTTGATTTCCGCTGACAGACGCGGCCGGAGTCGTCACAACGAGGAATTTGAACAGGAACATGATGTCTTTGAATATTTTTGAAACCTCTAAATCTCCTTACATAAGATGAGCCTAATGTAGTGAGGAAATTTTATTTTTGTCTTCATTTGTGCATACGTAGGCTTCCGCGGCCAGCCTCAGTAGCTACTTGTTTGTCCGTGAGTCGCCGCGTCCTGGACGGCCAAGGAGCTTCATTTGTGTATACTTTGGTTGCTATCTTTGTAGCTATTTTCTGCACTATTAGTTTGAATAGCTATTGAATGAGAGGCGATTTGCGCTGGCGGGCGCTGGGAACTATTTTCAGACGCGGCGGATTCGTCACAACGAGTAATTTGTACATAAAGATAACGACTTCACATGTTTTGAAACATCTAAAATGTCTACATAAGATGTAGTAAGGAAATTTATAGAAACGTGCGAATATTCTGTCCTTTTCTACGGCTCTACATTTCCTGCTAGCGTTTTTTTTTTCAAGAAACAAATGGAAGAAAAAATGAAATATGAAAAACAGTAGCATGCTCTCAAAAAACGTCACTGAAATTTTTAATCTGAAGAGTTCTGTGTGATGTTCAGAGTAGGGGAAAAGAGAAAATACGAGAACGAATGAGGAAAAGAGGATATTGAATACCAAAAGTAGATTCCTGAACTCCTTTTGAAAGCTCTTTCGAAAAGTGAAACAGCGTCCACATAATGTGTCTATTGACCTCCCAGTACGTCGTTTCTTTGGACACTTCCAGGAACACATCTGCCTTTATCTTTATGTGAAGCGCGTCCGGTCTTTGGTAATGGCATCCGCGGAAACGAAATGATAGAAATATTTCTCTCAAGAATTTTTTCATAACCATTGTTTCATCGATAACAAAGAATATTCGAGATGTGACATTTCGAAATTCAAACTCCTGGAATGTATTACCACTCTCAGCACTGGTCATTGAGATTTCATATTATGAGATGCGTTCGTTCAATCATTTCATGGTCTAATAGTCTATTGTAATTAAGTACGATCTTTCCCAGAAATGATACCATAAATATTTTTAATTTTGAGTTGTGGTAATGAGAAATTCCGTTGCTTTCGTCAGTCTGAAAGTCTATCATTTATTACGAAGCGTGTTATGGTGTACGGAAAATATCGAATCGAGCATTTAAATGAAATAGTGGATTATAATATAGTGAGATACCAATTCATTGCAATTGCACAACAAGCAAATAACATACACACTGCCTTTTTTAAGACAAGATTATTTTTTCGGGAGAATGAGTATATTTAAACCATGATTCAAATGATTATCAGTAAAAGCTTTCGAAACGAAGTAAAGAATATTTTTAGATCAAATGTATAACAATCTCTTCAAACAAATAGATTTAGAACAATCTTATACTTTCGTGAAAAAAACTGTAGAATTCCATCATCAGATATTCCAGTTCAGTCCAATACTAAATACCACTGTTCGATGTAGTATTTTTACATTTTCTCTGAGTGGCAGATATTTGCGAATTCCCAATTTTGTTACTCAGTGTTCGAATGTGAGTAACATAATGTTCAATATTTTTTGTTGAATGCAACAAATAGAATAAGCGGATACTTGGGAAGAGTTTGATAAGTCAGTAATCACCTGAAACAAGAAAAATGAGGCAAGAAACATCGTTCTCTGCAGGAAATTAATCAGGTTAGTCGTTTTGATAATTGAGTTAGAAAAGAAAACTTTTTATAGTAGAAAACATCATTTCCACAAGATCGGAACAAGGAAACAACGACTAAAAGCATTTCATTTGCACAGTAAAGGATTGTAACAGCGACTTAGAAACCTTTGCTGAAGCAGTACTAAGTTTTAGAAGGACCTTAGAATTATCGGAAATCGAATGGTGGTTTACATTGACGAAATATTTAAAAGGAGAATGCTGTCAAATATAGTTCCTAATGGTGATAAGCAGTTAAATATAGAGCAATACACTTATGTCTGACATTTATTGTACTATTATTATAATTATAAAAATAATTATTATTACTACCACTATTATTATTATTATTATTATTATTATTATTATTATTATTATTATTATTATTATTATTCGTCTTACATGGAAAATAATTTCCCAGTAAAAATTTACATAAGTATTTTAACCGTTTCCAATTAATACTGTCAGTCATTCATTTCACTATCATTTCCAAACACAACACGAAGCTCACGTTTGGACATTTTATTAGGACCAACTTTCTCCCCTCACGGGAAGACTAAACGTGTGAACAAGTCCATGTGTTAACCACGTCCGGAATAAGTAATAAAAGTGTCAAATCTCACACAAGAAATTGGACTTCAGCAGGCGGGCGGCGACGCCTATTCACACCCGCCCAGCAGCGCTCAGGCCGCACTGCCCCCGCCCCTGTCCTCCTCCTCCTCGTCCTCCTCCTATAATTTAAATGTAAATTCTCGGGCAATCTCGGAGTCGTCCGCAAATACCCGAGAAGACCGAAAAGACCTCAACCCGGCGGCCGGCGCGGCGTAAGGATTCAGATCCCCGCCCCCTCGCCGCCCACCACCCACTCCCTGCCTCCGCCTCCCGTTCTCTGCCCCATCGCCGTCCGCTTCCCCGCCTCTCACATCTTCCGATCCCCGCTCCCTGTCCCCGCACCACGTCCCGTTCCTCGCCCCCGCTCAACGCTCCTGCTCTCCACCTCCGCTCCCCACCCCGCACCCCACCACCACTTCCCACCCACCGCTTCCTACTTCCGCTCCCCGCGCCGATCCGGTACCCGTCCCCGCTTCCCGCCCCGCTCCCCCTGCCCCGCTCCCCCGCCCGCGTTCAGCTCCCCGCCACCGCTCTCCACCCTCGCTCCTCTGTCGATCCGCTCCCCGCACTCGCTGCCCACCCTGCTTCCCACTCCGCTACCGGTCCCCGCCGCCACTCTTCCCCCCACTCAGTGCCCTCACTCTGCGCTCCCACACTCAATTCCCTCACTCTTCCCCTCCACTCTTCGCTCCCTCTCAATGTACTACTCGCTGCCCCACATTACCTTGCCCGCCCTCCCGCCTTCCGCCCCCTCACCCTCATTCCCTGCCCCACCTTTCGTTCATCACCCCCCTACCGCGCCTCCACCCTCGCCTCCTGCTCCCGCCCCCAGTTCCCCGCCCCTGCCACGCATGTAGAATTGAGACGTCGGCCGGCGACCGCTTTGACAGTACCAATTTCCAGCCTGCCGCTCCCATTACCTCCATATCGCGCGCGCACGACGCGGGGGCGGCGCCTCCCGTGTGATTACGTATTCAATAAATATGGCGCTCTCGCCCCGCGAGGGCGTTCCCGCCGAGTCGTGCACATTCGCGGAAGATTTCCGTTTTTGAACGTTCTGCCTCGAGAAGGTTGGAGCGGGATCCGTGTCTTCAAATATTCGGCCGCACTCGGGAAAATTGCAACGTATGCGTGAGAAAAGAGGAACGAAAGCAGTGGACGGTTAGTATGCATCAAAAGTTCTAGTGGTTAACATCTGCGATGTGTAAATTAATGTTAACACATCAAAATCATCCATTTCTTTTAGTTAATACCAGACCATGACCCATTTATTTCTAGAAATGTCAAACGGAGAATATTAATAAAGTTTATAATATTTTTAATAATTTTATGTCAAATACTTTTAGGAATCACGTGGTCTGAAGAATGTTATATATCTAAGATTAATGAGCAGTTTGTTTCCCCAAAACATCGGGTTGAAAGAGGTGATCAAACACAACACACGGGAAACATTGTATTGCTTCACTTATGATAGCTAAAAAAACAACAGAGTAAGGACCAAATTAGGACAATGATGAAGTTTCTAAACTCAGATTAGAGCCGAAGTTTACAAAAGCCAGAGTGCGTCATTTGTGTAATAGGTTCTGTGTCATTTAATACTTATAGAAATAGCACCTTCTTGCAAGGGAGGGATACGAAATATCTCTCATGTGAATAGGAGTACACGGGTTTTGCTGCAACTTTTTTTTCTCCTTCTTAAGGGACGGCGGCTGATGAAATTCTTAAAGGACGACGCCCGTTATAAATGGCTTTTCATTGCTTTGTCTGGTTGCGTTAAGTCCGAATAACACACCGAGAGAGGTAGCTCAGTGCATCAACAGTTGTCATAGCAGTGTCTTTGACCTCCGTGATTGGCACGTTTTCGACACCACCTAGATAGCTAGGTGAGGTTCTACCGCTGTCTGGAGGCGAATTCTAGCGGCCGACTGATCTGATCGGTAGTTATTCGTGGTTTATCCGCTCAACACCAGGCGAATGCCGGTGCACTACTCTAACAAACGGGCCACGTACCTTTCCTTCCGCTTCGATTATTCCTTCCTCTTCATTATCCTAACTCCATCCTTACACACACTTACATGCACCACACTATAAAACATGCCAGGAGACCGGTCGGCAGCATAAAGCTTGTCATGGCTGGGGCGGTGCCTCGAAGTTGAGAGATACCTGGTTGGGGGAAAACCCGCTAGCCGACGTTATGTCGGCGCCGGATCCCACCATCCAGCGGATGAAAGATCACCACCCCACCTGAGCAAAAAACATGCACGACACTCACGGGACTAATGACCTTGGCAGTTGCCGCGCCCGAGATCACTTAACTCAACCAATCAATCCAAATAACGCGGCGGCGATGGTGTGACGGTTAGCGTACCGGACTGTTATACCCAAGCTCGCGGGTTCAAACCCGATCGAAGCCGTGGATTTTTAGGGCGACAAAATCCTTCGTACGCCTTCCTTCGGAGGGGAAGTAAAGCCGGCTGTCCCATGTTAGTAGATTTACCTGCATGTAAAAGATCCATCCTCCTAAATGACGCCTCAGAGCTAAATTCAAAATCGCCTGTTTCTCGCCCAAGAAATACCTCCTTTCTCTGCTTGTTGATGTAAGGAGCGTAGCGAAATTTGCGTGGTCAGACGGAAGAGCGGGCCTGATGGCCCGAGTCTCGCCACGTAAAATAAGGCATCAATTCAATTCAATTCAAAAATAACAGTACAGTATTACGAAAATGATTTATTCGTGTTTAACATTCGGCGAGCCCTTTTTTCGCCGACGCAGTCCACATACCCGCGGTTTTCCGATCCCTCGCAGCGCGCACGGATCTCTCAATCGAGCGCCCGACAGGGGACAATTGCGCCGATAAAATCGCGCGCTGCGGTCTGAACGCGGCCTCCCGCCGCGGCGCGAGCGGTCGTGGACTCGCCTCTGCGGCCGCTTCCGCGCCCATACTGCCCCGCGGCGCCCGCGGCCCTCGCGCGCCCGCCGCCGTCGCCCCGACCGGTTCCAGATCTCGTTATCCCGCACAATGCCAAAAATTGTTTATGGCGGCGCGTCGACCCGGGTCGGGCCGGGGCGCGGCGGCGGGCGACGGCGGGCGACGGCGGGCGGGGGCGGGCAGCGAGATTCGGGCGCGCAGCTGCTCGCGGAATGAACGCGCCCACGTGGACGGGGGTGGCGGCGGTGACGGTGGGAGGGGCGGCGGTGGAAGCGGCGACGGGGTGGAGGCGAAGGCGGCAGCAGGGATGGCGGATAGGGCAGCGGTAAGTGCGGCGGCGGTGACATGGGCAGCGGCGGAGGCGGCTGCGGAGGCGGCTATGGCTGCGGTAGCGGGGGCGGCGGGGGGGCAGGTTGTGATGGATGTGGTGGTGGTGGCGGCGGCGGCGGGGCGGCGGCGGCGGGGACGGTTGTGGGGACGATTGCGGAGACAACGTGGGCGACGGTGAGGGTGAATGCGGAGGCGCCGGCGGGGGCGGCGGCGCCGGCGGCAGGAGAGACTGTGGGGGCAGCGGCGGGGGCGGAGGCAGCGGCGGAGGCGGCGGTGGGGTTGGTGGCTGCAGCGGCGGCGGTCGCACAGGGGTGTAGAGGTGACTGGCTGGTAGGATGAAGAGTGGAAGGAGATGAATATTTCAAGGCAGAGGATTAAGGAAATAAAGAGAAATATAAGGAAAATTTAGAATTTTAAAGAAAGAATGAAGACGGGTTCAGATTGTAAAAAGAAAAGATGTTCCCCAAATTTGAGTATAGGATGCTTGAAGACAGCAAAATTAATTTAATATTGAAGGAAGTGAAAAAGAAAAAGGGGCGTGTAAGAGTAGCGGAGAAGAGATTGGACAGATGGATGAGGGAGAATGTGACCAAACCGGAGGAGTAAGTGAAAACGAGGAAGGAGTGTAAAGGAAACAACGGTAACAGACAATGAGCAAAAATATGGGTGAAAAAAATGAGAAGCGAGAGGTAACAATTGCGGAAATAAGGAAGGTGTGTGCGTGTTGAGAAGATAAAGATAAGAGAGATTTGCAATTGTAATAATTTTTAAAAGGACGTTCTAACGTGTAAAGTCTTACGCCTGGAAACTTCCGAACTAATCTCGTGAGTGTGTAAGGGGGGGGGGCGTGAACAAAACACGACAAAGAAAGAGGATGATATCGAAAATCACGATAAAGCGGCCAAACAGCCAAGAAGTGCTTTAAGGCACCGCGGCGGAGAGGAGAGGGCGGGGCGGGGCGGAGACGCCGTGTCGCGGCCCACGCGCGCATTCAAATCGCGGTCGGGTGCGGCGAGCAGATCGCCGCAATCGATATGCGGGAGGCGGTGGGCGGCGGCGGCGACGACGCGGGCGCGCCACGACGCCGCTGACGACCGACGCCGACCCCTGCGCGCCGCTATTACAACCGCCGACCGCCGCCACCGTAGTCACCTCCACCGCATCCACCTCCGCCACCGCGTCCGTCACCGCAGCCACTTCCGTCACCGCATCCACCTCCGTCACCGCAGCCACCTCCGTCACCGCATCCACTTCCGTCACTGCATCCACTTCCGTCACCGCATCCACCTCCGTCACCGCAGCCACTTCCGTCACCGCATCCACCTCCGTCACCGCAGCCACTTCCGTCACCGCAGCCACCTCCGTCACCGCAGCCACTTCCGTCACCGCATCCACCTCCGTCACCGCATCCACCTCCGTCACCGCAGCCACTTCCGTCACCGCATCCACCTCCGTCACCGCAGCCACTTCCGTCACTGCATCCACCTCCGTCACCGCATCCACCTCCGTCACCGCAGCCACTTCCGTCACCGCAGCCACTTCCGTCACCGCATCCACTTCCGTCACCGCATCCACTTCCGTCACCGCATCCACTTCCGTCACCGCAGCCACTTCCGTCACCGCATCCACTTCCGTCACCGCATCCACTTCCGTCACCGCATCCACCTCCGTCACCGCAGCCACTTCCGTCACCGCATCCACCTCCGTCACCGCATCCACTTCCGTCACCGCAGCCACTTTCGTCACCTCTTCCACCTCCGCCACCGTTGCTTCTCGCACCTCTGCTAACGACCGTCTTGACTCAATATTCAAAACTCTACAGTGCAAATATTATTTTACTTCTAATATTCCATTTGTTGTTATACATTTTTGTCTGGTCGGCAAAATGTGTGACCTCCGTTGAGAACTTTTCATTTGGAGGATGTTAATTTAGAAATAGATAATTTGTTTTTCGCACGTACTCACTCGCTTTCTGCTCTTATTTGCAGGGAATGCACTAACACTTGTTTTTATGGAGTCTTATACATCGTAAATAAAAATCATTTGTTTTAATCTGAGCAAATTCAAAGCACAATCATATATAAACAAGAATTATACACTTTTAATGTCTCATGGTCATACAACGCGATTTTTTTTGCCTAAAAATTGTTGTTTTTGACGGCAACATTTCTTAACGTTTTTACTACGTATGTAGTATGCAAAAACGTAATATGCATTGATGTAAAGAAAGCTATTGCATGTATTATGTAGAATAACGAGCTAATTAATTTTCTGAGAAATTACAGAGAAGGGATCCGCACACTCCAAACTTTACGAAACCTTTTACAATAAATTTTAATAAATGTCAACATTCATGAATAATGGTGTACAATAATAGCAATTCGGTGTTGAGAGCTCTCAGTTGTCCGAGAGTCACCAAATCATGGGCTATGGATTCCAGTCCTGAAGATAACTGATAGATCACCGAAACTCTGGCTAACCAGTCCACGAAAGCTAATCCGGACGAGAAACCCTACGATGAATGAAGGGTTCTAATTAATTAACTTTTAGCTACTAAACGATAAGTTCAGCGCGAACCAAATTATATACGCTGCTCTTTCCGAACCAAACTTTCTGTAAGGAGTTTTAATCAATAGCGACGAGTTGTTTACGGAGTTCTAGTCAAGACAGTGAAGAGTTCAATGCCACATCCTCGAAAGGTGAAGTTTGCTTTCAGTCAGCGGTCTACTTAAGGGGTCATGGAACTGTGTAAAATAAAACCTGCTTTTAGTAGGAAGAATTTACAGCATGACTAGAATTTTACGATAAGTGTTCTGGTGCTGTAACTGCTCATACAGCGAAGAATATTCTCATAAAACCTATCGATATTAGGATATTGTTTGTTTTACAGCCTAATAGGTTCCTTTTGACGTGTTCACAAAATATGTGGATGTGGGCGGTATTTAAACAAATGATATAAATTTACTTCTTGGGGGACATTCAGAACAAAAAATATAAACTCTTAAAATAAGACTTAGAACGTTTTCTAAAACCCCAGAGTGGTTTTCTTAGCCTCACATTACAAATGGAACGTCAAACATATTTCAGGCAGATCTCCCATGGCAGATATAACAAAAGCTTCGAAATGTATATACTGTTTTTCTTTTCTGAATCAATCAGTAATTCAGAAATTTAGAATTTCATCTGAAATACATAATATTTTCTTACTTAATTTTGTATCTTTTTTAAAATTATTTTAATTATTATTATTAACAATATTTTAAATTAATATTAATATATTTTATTTTAATTTATTTTCTTATTTTTTACTCTTCATTGATGATATAAATAAACGAAATTTACTATTGTTATTTATGTAGGATTTCGACTCTTTATTGCAGTTCGCAAAATTTGTGTAAATGACAATACAAAAGTGTGAATATTAGTTAATCTTATATTCTGTGTTGTAATTACATTATTATGCAAAGACAATATTTTCAAATATTCAACGGTAACGTCAAATTTCCAAACTGTACAGATTTTTAAGTTTTATTCAAGACGATTACTTTCATATATACTGAATTTCCATATTGCTAGACAATTTTATTTCCACGCTTCTGCTCTTTCCTGTTCCTTACTTTTTGTGTGGTCCTTTTCGCGCAAGTGTCTGTTGTTCATATTCATTTCAAAAAGATCTTGGACAGAAATATCAAACCTTTACTTGCACACAAAATTCAGCAATTCTTTGTAACATGTCTTCCAACTTGATCGTTAGGAATGCTTCTTCCTGTACTCTGCACTGCATTAAAAACTGTTCTTGGACCGTTTGTACTATAGTTACGAGCAACTACGTTTTTGAGTGTATCCCTAGAAACTTCTTAACCCAAATAAAACCAACTCTTTTGTTGCCTTTGTTGTCAAGCATTCGTCGCCAACAATACTTCTAATCCCGTAATTAGTACTATCTTACTTACTTCCTATAATTAGTACTCATGTTTTCTCGATCTCCGGGAAACATACCACCATTCTTTTACTAACGTTATTATTATTATTATTATTATTATTATTATTATTATTATTATTATTATTATTATTAGCCAACCAACATCCCTTTAAGGGCAAGGTCCTCCTGCCTTTTGGAGGGAATGCTGAATGAAGTGACAGGGTGAAGATGAGGGGGGAAAGGACTAGGGTGATGCTGAGAGGTGGCAGGTGGGATGGTGGGAGGCGATCATGACATTTTTTAACCATCCCAGCACTCTCCTTATGACCGAGGGAAAATCTCGGTCAGGATGGCCGGCCCGGAGGTGGAACCCGGACCTCCCGATTGTGAAGTCAGCACACTACGCACTGAGCCACTTCACTCGGTTTTACTGACATTAGTAGAAAAAATCAGCGTTATTGACAACGAGCGTTAATGACAAAACATAACCAAAAATGTTCGCTGTTGAAATAGAAACTATTTTACATCGAAAAACGAGCTTAGATTTTGAGCGAGTGATAATAGTCTTGTCATCGAAATAACCAACCTCTCAAAATCTAGCAAAATTAGTGTTTAAGATTACGTGCGCGCATAATTTGTATGCATCTTCGCACTTAAACTGTGTACCGCATTAGGCGTTGCTGTAGTGATAAGACATTTTTGCATGAATTCCATAAAGCTGGCGAACAAAAATACGCATTTTTTTAGTTAAGTGAAATATGTTTAACAAACATAATTTTTTCAAGTAACAATTATAAAAAGATAGTTTCCAGGATAGCCGTTATACAAAGTGAAACACTTTGTCTTCTAGCGTAAAATACACAACAGAATGAAAAAAGGGTTTTCTAGCAAAGCTATACATTTTGTGATGCGTACTTGTGCACTGACGATATATCGCTCATGGACTGCAATAATGGCTCTGCAATTCTTGAGAGTCAATACTCTCTCCAGAATTACAGATTGGTCTACCTTCCAGCAGGAACAGCAGCATATCTTACAGAACAGTATTCCACCAACAAATGACAGAAGTGTGAATGCAAGAATGTTACACTTCAGTGCAAGATGAAATTTCACACTCATTTATTCTGAACACATGATTTTTTGAGTTCTGCCCCCCAGGGGCGCCCAGAGAAAACCAGGTGCTCGGGGTACTTAATTGCAAAAAAAAAGCCCTAAAAAAGAAATAACTTATAGCGTTAAATTTAGATTACAGATGAATTTTTTATTTCTTTTTAATAAAGGGAAATTCGGGGCTCCAATTCAGTCGCGCCCTGCAACAAGTTGCCTCAGCTGCCCCTTTCTCTTCTCGTCGCCCCCTGTGCTTCACTATTACAGCCCACGAGCGATATACGTCTTCCACCCTCACCATTAATTCGCACGTTTTCGCAAACCCCATGTAACAGCCTTTCTTTCCCGTGTGTTGCAGGTGAGTCATCAGCTCCAGTCCGCGGTCCACACGTGTGTCGAGCGTCCCGCGCGCCGGCCAGGCACGCGAGAGGCGTCGCCGATCGTATCAGGCAGCCCTCGCCCACCCCCCACCCCCCCGCCCCGCGCGCCGGCGTCGACAAGCGCCCAGCGCGCGGCGCGACGCGGCGCTGGACAAAAAGGCGAATCCCGTGGGTGAATAATTGCACGGCAGGTCACGCGCGGCGCTGTTGTCGCCGGCCTTTTTCAGCGCGCGGGCGGCCGTGATTACACGAGGGCCTTGATCACGCCGCGAGAGGGCCGGGCCGGGCCGGGCCGCGCAGGGCCGCGGTCGTGAGCTATCAAAATGGTCGAAGGGGGATTTTGCGAGAATTGATTTTTGGAAATCGTTTCTCGGAGACGCGTTTGGAGGGAATGATTAAAGCGGTCGTTATAGCGATGAGGCGTGAAAAATATGTGCGGGGAAATTGTTTTGTGAATTTTAATAGAGAGTGAGCAGGAATAGTTGTAGACAACCATACATTTTTTTTATTTTTATTATTATTTTTTTAATACCTTAGCAACCCTAAGTCAGGCTTAGCGTTATGTGTGTGAGTTGGGGCCTGGTGTGCCATATTTTAGCGTGCCAAAGGGATCAAATGTTAATTTTTTTTAAATCAGCTTTTGCGGAATGTAACAAGGTGGTAATGTTTTTGGAGCACTAAATATGGCAATGTAAGTCTCGTTGCTTTTTCAACAAGTAATTCAGAGGTTTTGATCTTTTTAATCATTCAAGAGTTGTCCCACGTGTACAAATCTATTTAATGCTTTAGAATGTCGCATTTTACATACACTGGGTTTAACGGGATTTACTTTGAAACGTCGGGGAAGTTGAACTACGTTCATCGTAGAAACCCGTGCAACATGACGTTAAAAAGGGGGGGCGCAAACATCAAAGGTTCAACGCTCTTAACATTGTAAATCAAGGCCTAAATGAGCCTATCATTCTAATTCAAGTTTGTCATTTGTAATTCATTCAGCAATCATTCTAAGTCATTTCGAATTCATTCAGCCGTGACTGTAAGGGTAAAGCCGTGGCTGTGAACGATCCCAAAGGCCGACCACGTGGCGAATGATGGCGATGTTCGGGAATTGATTTTGGAAAGTGTTTCTCGACAAACGGTTAGGCAACTGAACAGCGTTGGAGAAATAACATGGTGGGACAAAGAAAAGTCGAGAATATGTCGGTGAGTGTTGAGAGACCGTCGATGTCAAAAAACAAAAAGGTTTTGTATGTGTTTTTTTAGCATTTTAGGGTCAGCTTAATCCGACCTTTGTCGGCTAGCGATGTGGCCAGGCATGGGCCCTGGTTTTCATTATCCACGCCTGGGAGTTCAGATATCAAATTCGCGTGTTCAGTCGAGGGGGATTTCTCAGCAGTGCAGTCACATGTTGACATATGCACAGGATCTTCGTGTATGGGGTCGGCATCACGCGGAACTAACCACGGCACAATACAAACAGCAATGAACAATCAGTGCGTACGGAGGGGCTCGAATAAGCTACCCTTCGAAGAGGCGTTGTGTCGGCTCCGCTCTGATCGTCCGGACCACCCAGCGGGCCGGCTTTCAAGAGCTTTAAACTGTAAGACATCTCGCTGATTAATGAATTGTATGCTACTCAATGTACAATTTGGATGGCTTGTTTCTGTGTCTCGCGGGGTGAATGTAGGCATAAATATGTTTACCGCAGGCTTCAGCCAAAAGGCATGTTGTAACAAGTACAAAACATTCGCCATTCAGGAGTGCCTGCGAATGATTTATTCAGTTACAGTATCCGTTGTGATATGGAGACTCGCTTTGGCAGCGACGAATTATAGATGCATACACATACACACAATACAATTCAGGATGTGATTTACATTTTGGATTGAAGCCAACTGAAAAACATGCGATGTTTGAACAAGGCTGTGTAATTGCATTTCATCTTGTAACGGGCTTGATAATGTTCCTTTATTCATGCCTGAGAAACAAGTTATCAAAATCCGTAGTACAAATTATAGAGCTCCGAAAGATACACTGAAAATAGATCTATAATAATCATTCTTTGACCTCACTCGCACGCAGAGTAAATGACTTTAAGGCAGCGCTTTAATTATAACGCTTAATTATAACCCAAATGCTCATTATCTATAAAAGGAGACGCTCGGCAAAAAGATTATAAATTCTGACTGGTCTTAAACAGACGATAATGCCTCTTTGCAGTTTCGTACTCTCGCAGGCTTCCACCGCTGCCGCCATCTCCGCCTCCGCGACCGCCTCGCAAACAGCGCGCGACGCTGCGCTTTTGTCGCGCGGACGGACGTAAATAAGGCGCCCCTGGCGGCGAGCGGGCGCAACGGCGCGAAACAAAAGGCGCGCGCCGCGTCCGGGAGCCCCGGCTTCTCATTAGGCGCGCCTCCGTCATTTGTCCGCGCCGGGCTCAGGCCCAGGGGTCGGGCGTTCGGGAGCGGTTCGGGAGCCGGCCGTTAACAATTTTTAATCGGGTCCCGGCGAGGCGGGGCTCGGCGCGGCGCGGGGCGGCGCGACGTGGCTGGCGCGCGCGCGCTTCCTTTTTCGGGGCGGACGCGAAATTAATAAGTTTAAGCGGCTTGCGCGGCTGGATTAGCGAGCGGGTGATGGGGGAGCGGGGCGGAATGGAGAGGACGAGGGACTAGCGGGGCGGGACGGGATGAGGTGGGAAGGGGGCGGGGATGCGTCGGATGGGGGGGGGGGGAGGCAGAATGGGGGGGGCGGGTGTGTTAGAAGCCCGTCAGGTCGAATGGAACAACACCCGGACGAGTGAAACGGGTGGTGCGGGTATGGGAGTGGACGATGAATTGATTGATTGATTGGTAGTGATTTCGGGCGCGTCAACTATTAAGGTTATTTGTCCCGTAAGTGTAGTGGATGTTTTGTTCGGGCCTTGGCTGTGGTCTTCCACCGCTCGCAGGCGAGATCCGGCGCCGACGTACCGACGGCAAGCGGGGTTTTCCCTACCAGGTATCTGCCACCAGCGGGGCACCGCCCCAGCCGGGAAAAGCTGTAAGCTCGCGACCGGTCTCCCGGAATGTGTGGCAGTGTAGTGCGTGTAAGATTAAGTGTAAGTAATAGGACAAGAAAGATGAAGAACGGATCGCGCACTGTGACCCGTTTGTTACGATACTACTCCGACACTCTCCTGGTGTTGATCGGAAAAACCACGGAAGGTTGGATTGGTACGCGGAATAGGATGGGACGCGGCGGAATTGGGACGGGACGATGGGATGCGCAGATGAGGGGGGATGAGCGAGACGCAATGGGGATGTCCGGGAGGTACATGGCAGGGCGATGTAACGGGTAAGTCAGTAACAAATAACGTGAATATCACGGGAGATCAGGAAGGACTGCGAAGTAACTGTAAGCGTCAGGACGCACAGGCAAGGGGGATGAAAAAGCGATAAGAAAACTGTTTGACGGGGTGGGGTGAAGTGAATATGCGGAGAACAATAGGAGAAACGGGAGAATAAAAATTGAATTCTTACGAAAAGACGTCACACCAGTCAGTAATAAAAGAAAAGGGAGAGGTTTAGAGAAGTGTTTTGAAAATCAATTCATAATTAAAGAAAATAATGATAAAACATTACGGGGAATAAAACAAGAACATCATAGTTACCTGTGATAAATCAAATGCAGGATTTATTTACGCCGCGTAATGAGGTTACGGAGAACGGAAAATATGACGTAAAAGAGGAACTGACACTAGCTACGTAAATCAAAGAGGCCGAAATCCAGAGTCGACGAAGACCATAAAGAAGACAGTTCGTCTCCTGAGAAGAAAACCTATTCACCCAGCAGGAGCTTCCGACAAACAATGCCCGAAAGCAAGTCGTCGGTTGCGTGACGTATGGGAAACGCCGAGCGAAAGGCGACGCAGAGAGCGAGAACTGTCCTCGTGCGGGACGAGGCGCGGCGCGCCATGACCCCGGAAGTGGGGGGCGGCAGGTCGGGGGAGAGTGGGAAGGAAGGGCTCGAGTAGCCACTTGCTCATGTGTGGCGGCCGCACGTGCTCGCCGCAACTCTCGCGGCGCCCTCGGAATATCAAGTGCCTCCTTCTCCTCCGCAGCAGCAGCAGCAGCCGCCTGCCGCCAGCCCGTGGAAGGAGTTTACTCAAAGCCGCCTGGGGGTAACGGACTTTTGTTTTGGAGTCACAATGGGAGCTGCCTTGAGGAGATTTGTGTTAAATCAGGGGGGTTAATGTAGTCATCTGTAAAACTCCGAAGTCGTGGTCGGGTGAAGAATGTGAATATGCTTTCAAAGTTTTGTAAACATTAAAGAAATGCCATTTAATTAAACAAGCAAAGCAGGTAATGAATTTTTACAACGTAATGTGTGTGTGTATTTTTAAATCCAAAAGTAATGAATAATACATATTTTCATGATTTTATATTTTTGCTATTGCTTTTTCAAAAATTCAGATTATAACAATGTAAGGATGGTTTAATTGTATTAACTTTTCTTTTAACGCCAAAGCAAAATTTCGAGAGCAACGTAAGAACTCAAGAATTGATGTATCTGTATTAATTGCTTTTTTAAACTATTTTTGAGCAATTTTAGCTGCAATTAGCTATTTTTGTCAATATGAGTAACGGATGTGCCTTTGTTCTATCAACAAATGCTTTTAAACGACTGAAACACGAAAACCAAAGCAATATATATATATATATATATATATATATATATATTGTAGGACAGAAAGTAAAAAAGCAGTTCGCGAGGATATCTGAATTACGTCTTTGTCCAGTTTCTATAAGGACTTCTAAAGACATTATAATACTTGTGTAAAAAATAAAAAAAAATGTTTAAATTAATGTTTTTATTATATTTTTATTTTTCACAAAAAATTTTAATATTTTGTCGAATTCATAGAAGGTTGATAAAATAGTCGTTGGCGGTGTATCGGAAGTAAAAACAGAAGGAAAGGAGCAAGAATTCTTTCAAATTCTAGTAATATTAATAACATATTGGCATACGTTTTCTTCTTGTGCTGGTATGCATAATGGAAAAACTTTTTTTACTGTTGTGGGAAAATAACCCATAAGGCGAGAACTTGTTATGCATCATATTATCAACATACTAGGTCACGTTTTCCCCTCCATGCCAACTATCTCTTCCACATATTTGCGTTATTTTTCATTGTAAATGTGCTAACCTAACCACATCCGTTTTTCGTATGCTGCATCCCGAATGAAAAACGCTCATTGTTATTCCTGTGGAATGCATTTAAAGGAAACCTCAGCCGCGCTCTGCGCAGCTAATCAGTCCGAAGAGCGCGCGTGTTCGCGGACGAGAAACTGAACGCGCTCGGCTCGCCTACGCCCGTCCGTCCGTCTGTACGTCCGTGCGTCGGTCCATCCACCCGCGCGTCCATTCAGCGCACCGCGCGCGCAATACCACAGATCACTCTCCCGCTTCTGGAGCGCGGGCACGCTGCCCCACGTCCATATTCATCGCTCACCCCCGCCGCCGGGTGACGTTTCATCTCGGGTATTAGGTCTTGTACATCGCGAGTTATTGACCCCCGGCAGCGGCGTCGGGCCACGCGTCGGTGGCGCGTCCGCACACCCCACCCACCCGCCCGCTGACGCGCGTCTGGCGGAGCACCCGATGATCACCCGTGACAGCCAGGGGCTGTCGTGAAACCGCCGGGAATATGGGTGGCGCCGCGCGTGCAGCAGCGGTGGCGAGGCTATCCCGCGCTCGTATTTACAGACCGCTGGCACCGAAAGCCCCCCTGACGAAGTACGCGCCGGCCACGCCCACTTTTTCTACGCTGCAATTTCGGTCTACTCTTTTTGTGCGTTTTACGGCAATGCTCTATCGCCACACGACGTGAATATTTTAATAATATTCATTTACAAGTTCAATATTGTGCAGTCTGACGTTTTAAGCTTCGGGCACTATATACGGTGGTTACGTCCACTTTTTCTACGCTGCAATTTTAGTTTAAGTATATTTACTACAGAAATTATCTATGAGGATTCGAAAGTATTATTACATGAATGGTTATTAATAGTTTTTATTAACATTAATTTTCAAGTACGATTTTGAGTTTCCAAAAAAGTTAAATGTATGCCCGTACTTGTAGTACATGTTGGTCCTCTAATCCCTTACAACTGTTTGCAGAGGTTACACCCACTTTTTCTACGCTGCAATTTCGGTCTACTCTTTTTGTGCCTTTTATGGCAATGCTCTATCGTAACACGAGCGTTTCGTGACGTGAATATTTTAATAATATTCATTCACAAGTTCAATATTGTGCAGTCTGACGTTTTAAGCTTCGGGCACCGTATGAGGTGGTTACGTCCACTTTTTTTTCTCCTCTGCAATTTTAGTTTAAGTATATTTATTACAGAAATAATCTATGGGGGTTAGAAAGTATTATGGTATGAATAGTGTATTAATAGGTTTTATTAACATTTTCAAGTACGGCTTTGAGTTTCCAAAAAAGTTAAATATATGCCCGTACTTGTAAATGTTGGTCCTTTAATCCCTTACAGCAGTTTCCAGAGGTTACGCCCACTTTTTCTACGCTGCCAATTCACGTGTTTCTTATCCTATTGAATCATATTCGTATATACACAAACGTATACACAAACGTATTGTGAAAAGGATTAGTTATTAACATCATCAGGTCGATGTAGAGTACATAACGGACGCAGTTGAAATATGTGAACTTAGGCGGTACCAGAGGAGTGAAATCAACCTACGTCGTTTTTTCTGTTATCTGCCGTGTGTCGTTCAATAACTTTTGGAAAATTATCTTCTTACAAGGAACAGCCACGTAAATGAACAATATATTTTCTTCAAATAGAAGGACTCATACGACATATTTTGCTCCACCTCATTCACTTATTTTGAATATTTGTTTACGAACGACGACTTGTAAAATCCATAATGTTCGCAGGTCGTTAAGTGTGATTTTCAGTCCCCTGAATTGTTTCGACTAACAAAACACTTTCCAGAAAACTGTGTCAACATATCTCAATAACATTCATTCGAAAGAACTGTAGAATGCCTATGACACTAAATTAAATAACTGGAATTCTTCTTATATCACATTTCCAATTCCTGTATCTTCACTCGTAATTTCTAATTAGTGAAGAACTCAACTAATTATTTTCCTGTCCATATATGAGTCGTCATAAAGTCACTAGAAAAATGTAGCGACTGCGCTGTGTGTAAAATGGGAAATTGTCCGTCGATAATGTTCTTGAAAGATTTGCCTTTTTTATATTACCATCGTTGCAACAGGAGAACATCTACAAGAGCAGCGTTTTATGCGAAAATGCAGAGAATGGGACTCGTCTGTCCACATCTGTTTCATAGAGCTTCGTTCCAGGAATGAATGCGACAAACGATATTCAGTAGAGCTATTTCATACAAACAATGACAGACTCAAAAAAGAATGCTCCATTATGTAACATAAATAACTGTTTGAACCGCGAGACCTTTGGAACAGAAGCGTATCTTTTAAGCTCGTCGACTTCGTGCAACTATTTATGTCCCTTCTCTTCACAGATTCCTAGGAAATAGCAAAGATAGAGATAAACGATCCATTAGACACGAGAGAGTAGTTATAATTTCCGCGTTCGTGTTGAAGGCCGTAAGCTGGCTTCGTCAAGGGAAAGGAAGAGACCGTCTCGGGCGGGTTTTCGACTGACGGGTTAAGCGCTACACTGACCTCTTTACGCTTTTTCTGGGCTGTCCGTCTCACCGAGCGGGTTGTGAGCGGGCCTTGTGAAAGACGCCCGGAGCCTTATTTAGGCGTAATCCGAGAGCCCGCCCTCCTCAGGAGAGCGTACTACATAAGGCAATTGAGGGTAAATGGTGAGTTGTGTGGTCTGGAGGAATGGAGGTCGGGCAGGAGGCAGGAAATGGGCGTTCCTGCTGTGAACGAAGAGTTTGCTTCAATGTAGAGATTTGGGGGTAATACCAAGAAGAGACTAGTAGCTGTGCCGAGCCGCGTATGAATGTAGAGCCCGTCTGCATTGGCTTTCTTCATTAACAGAAGCTTGCTCGGCGCGACTGCTGACAAATTGGGCATCATAAAAGCCCCGTGTTTACAGGACCGGAGATTTATTTGTCGTGTCTTTCGAAACGAAGCGCATACTTCTGTGTCTTTCGTCTTGAAAGGTCCGCAGACACGAATGTAGAGTACACTGCCCCAATACACTATCCAGTCAGGTTATATTCGAGAAAGAAATGGAGTTAATCTCGAAGCTTGTTCGCATACCAGTGCGCGTTCACTTCGTAAACATGTTGGAAGCAAGCTATTTATATCGGGGCGGGAAGCAATGATGATAGTCTCTAGATCTCTTTATCAAATTCCACAAGAACTTCATCTCTGCAGCTGGTATTGCTCGTCTGGCTTCTTTCCTTCTATATTCAGCTAGTTAGTTCCAACAAATAATATTTAAAAAAGGATAATATTGTTTTATGACCTAAATAACATTTAACTTGTCGAAAACGATGGTTTAACCATACGTACGATAATTAGGAGATTCACTTTCTTAAATGAAAAGCTTGGCTTCAAAATAGTTTCTTAGAGAAAATATACATAAATGATGGAATTTATGGGAGGTGAAATAAAAATCAGAATATAGTTTCTACTACGTTATTCGTTGCATTGTCAAAGCCGTCACATTGCCGTTTCAAAGAAATAATGACATTTTAAAATAGAAAGAAATATCAGAGTATATCATGATGAAATAATGTATTATTTTGGCATTATATTCTATCCAATGTTATCTGCGATTTTGAATATTTAATCTTATACGGAAGAATATCTAAGTGTCATTTAATATAATAAAGGGTTTTGAGTATTAGAGTATAATATATTCAATGTGAAGTATAACGTGAAATAGTTAGTGCTTTGGTATAACGACAAGGTCTTTGGAAACGTCTTCACAAAGGAATTGGAACTTGCAGTGAAAGTCCCATCCATCCGGGTGATCCATGAATCGAACCGAAGTTACCACGCGACAAGCCACAAGTGCCCCTCGGCCAGCCCTCTCATTCGTTACT
The DNA here is from genome assembly GCA_038098605.1 of Gryllus longicercus. Classification (NCBI taxonomy): domain Eukaryota; kingdom Metazoa; phylum Arthropoda; class Insecta; order Orthoptera; family Gryllidae; genus Gryllus; species Gryllus longicercus. Next base: position 173,630 of record JAZDUA010001087.1, on the reverse strand, counting down.
TTCGTCTCCACAGCTGGTACTGCTCAGAGGGCCCCCCTCCTCCCAGAGGTTGCGTGAGGGCGGGGTATTTATCCCGCGTCCCGTTACGCCTCCCCCGCCCCCTCCGCCCCGCCCCCTCCGCCACAGACTCTGGCGCTGCTGTCACCGGCGCCGTCACCGACCCCACCACCGCCACTGAAACGTCCACCGTAGCTGCCGCCGCCACCACTACCACCACGACCACTCCATCTCCGCCACCACCACCACTACCACCACCACTACCACCACCACTACCACCACCACTACCACCACCACTACCACCACCACCACCACCACCACCACCACCATCATCATCACCAGCAGCAACGCCATCCCCTTCAGCCCCACAGCCATCACTAACCCCGCCGCCCCCACCGCCACTCTTACTGCTCCCGCCACCGCCTCTCCCACCGTTCCCACCACCCCTCGTCCCCGCCATCCCCACCGCACCCTCCATCCCCACCGCACCCCCGCCGCCCACGCTACTCTCACCGACGTCACCACGCCCGTCGCCCCTGCCACTCTCCACCACCACCGCCTCCCCCCACCACCACCTTCCCCACCGCCTCCACCACCCTCACCATCATCGAAGCAACGGCCCCATCGCCGCGGCTATCTCCACCACCACCGCCCCCCCGTCACCGCCCCTCGCCGTCGTCTCCGCGGCCAGCGCCGCCTCCGTCGTCGGCCGCCGGCCGCCGCCCCCCGCGGCGCGCCGCGATGGCGGGCGGGCGCCGCTGGCAGTCGGGCGCATGACAAATGAAAGCCGTAATGATATTAATGAGCGGCCAGCCAGGGGTCACGGGACAGGCGCCCCAGTTAAGCACGCCGGCGACGCGTCTTCCCCTACGCCCTCGCCGCCGCGGGAGATGCTGGCGCCGGACGATGCGGGCGCCGCGGAGACGGCGGAGACGGCGGCGGCTTCGTTGGCAGGGGTGGAGCAGGAGAGGGCAATTTAGGCCTAGACAAATAACGCCACTGCGTAGGGCGCGTGAAGACGTACGAGGTACAGCTTTCATCAGGCTACATTAAGCTAGCACTTTAATATGATCCTAGAATAGCAATTCTTTCCGTAACTTTGTAGTAAATTTTGTGAGTTTCCTCTGTGAAGTGAAATGATGAAGGTATTGTTTGTATTTCATGTGAGATTATTTTAAAAATGACGTATTTTAAAAACGACTCTAATATAAATTACGGAAAGTTATATGGCTTCAGAGTGGACTGCTTAATCGGGCTCTTCGTGCACTAAAATTATTTGTATTAAAGGCGGTAAACGGAAAGTGTACGTGTGCAAGAGAGACGATTCAAATGGAGATGATAGATACTGTTGAAATACAGGAATAAATTAGTCGGAAATCTGTTTGGAAGGTAGACAGAGCTGGACCCCAACTAAAATATTTCTAGATGACCTATTATATTCAGATACAGTTAAAAGTATTAGTTTTTTTTGTGTGTTTATTAATATACGACTATATATAGAGCATCATTGGCTTGTTCTTTTATGGTGCTGCTAATATTATCGAAATTCTAGGGTTCATAAATTCAATGAAATTCTGGGGTACATAAATATATTGTTTCTAAACGTATGAAATACGTTTTGAAACTATCAATTGTGAAGTTCAAAACACAATCAATTTATGTTCTTGTGAAACTGAATTGTTCACCACATTACAAAATAAAAAAATGCATAGATTTGCCTACATCATGTTATGTATGATAAAAAATTGCCGGCGTATTCGATGTTCTTGTTTGTAACTACCATTACCAAGGGAATGCCATCAACCGTCGTAAATGTGGTTAAACTCTGAAACTACGTACTTCGGGTATATTACTCTTCACTTACTCCACAACGCCAAACGCTAAGTTCGCCCACTGCATTTATGAGAATAGTAGTGAAACTGATTCTGAGTAATAAAGCACAAGTAATTATTCCAATCTGTGAATACAACTAATTTCTTCACTGACTCTTACAAAAATCAAAGAATAAATTATTATAAAACTTTCTTCCTTAAAATTACAGACGATAATTTTGGGTTCTTTAGTATTCGTCGAAAACATTATAAAAGTTGAATTGTAATGCATTTATTTATTTAATTTCAAACGATTAAAATATTTATTCTTCTTTGAGAGTAGCGATTTTGCAAGTTTTGCAACATTTGTTATCAGTAGCTACGCAAAAGGAGGATAGTGGTATTATTTGAAGTAGAAAAAGATGTCCTCAAATAAGAGAGAAGGAGAAACCATAAATAACGTGAGTATTTTTTTAGAGAAAATAATTTTTACATTTCTGAAAATAATTTAAATATTTGCAACTACGAGTATTATCTGCTGAACATTTTATTAGAAGAACTTTATTAAAAGTTCGCTTTTGATGACTCACGAAGAAAAATAAATATTATTTAAACAGTGTGTTTCATCTGAATTTATTCATGGCGTGTAATATACTGAAGGCAACTCACGAGTTCGTGCCTTGTAGCCAATCTGACAAGTAATTCACGATTCTTTCGTCACGATTCTTTCGTCACGTCACGTCACGTCGTTTCGTCACGTCACGTCACGATTCTTTCGTCTAGTTGCCAGCGCACGGTTAGCGATATGTCATTCGTAGGGGGCGGCTCCTAACTCGACGCCGCTACCGTTTCCGAATTGGATGGCAGAGAACAACGATCAATTTCCATTCATTATTTTCCCGACCCCGTCTTTTTGCTCCAAACACTAGCACATTTTTCAAACACAATCGCTGCACTTGTGTGCAAATTAAATGTCACGGCATCTAGATTGTTTGTGATCTGTAATACATTGTTTCTGAAACCCTCCTACGCAGCACGAAGGAACTGGTGTAATTTGAATACACCACGTTCGTCGAAGTTAATAAATCTATGTCTCGTATGTAGTCTCGACTGGATTGATTCGCTTCTTAGACTTTACTGCACCAAAATCGATAGTATAATGAAGCTATGCAAGAAACAACATAATCATCCCGTCACATATATTTCCCGCTAAACACAGTACAGTCTCCTTCGCCAACGCGCGCTTTTTACGACCTGGTGATTCCATCAGCGGACGCGTGTGTTGGGAACGTGAGCGAGTTACGGCCGTTCGTATATAATGCGGGCGATGCAGAGGACAAGCTCGTACATTCCTCAAATTTAGCCGAGCCCCGCTCCTTGAGGGCGCGTGGAGAGGATGAAATACTGAGAGCTGTTAACGTTCATTTTGGTCGTGTCGCGGGACGTGAAAAACGCATTGTTAGTCTTGTGTCGGCTGCACGAAGGCTTTTCAGAGCCGCCGGGCGAGCTGGAAGGGCGAGACAGCACGGCGAGCCTGTTCGTTACAAGTATTTGGGCGAAATGCGCCATTTTTCTTACTCTTTGTTTCTTGACGCCGCATAAGTACGAAATTAGACGTGTTCTGTTAGGCTCGCTTCAACTTCCTGCTGGGTGAAATGTAGAGCTAGGCCTCTAGTAAATTTCGAGAATACTTAAACAGGTTTTGAAAGTAAGACTGTGCAACAAATATTGTTAATTCACCGTTCTCTCAACTCTCAGTTTAACTTACTACATCGTTAGCATGTACTTATCTTGAGACCCACATATCTTACAAATTTCAAGAATAACTATACCAGTAATTAAGCTGCTTAATTTCGTTTGCTGTTACGATACACTAAGGTGTAGTTAGATCAAATGTAGGTATATTCAACCGTGTTTGGTTTGTACTGTCAAATATATCCAGAAAAGCAATATTTTAGTGCCAGTAAAACTGAGAGAAACATTGAAGATTCTGTTTGAAAGGAAGGTTCTTTCTGTTGCAATAAATACTGGATAATAATTAAAAAGAGAGTATGATAATATTATTGAAATTATGTTGCCGTGAAGACCAGAAGTTCCTGTTGAAGAAACTGCATCAATCACACTTCTTAAGGTAATCATGAAATTATATATGCATTAAATTTTCTCTATAAAATACGATTTATTACATTTGAAAACAAGAACAATATATGAGTATTGAAAAATCACACACATACACACACACACACGCGCAAACACTTACCCTCCTCTAAAAATATTTGATCCTCCTTAACACAAATCCTACCTACGACGTTTGTATTGAATATCAAAACCACTAGGGATGACTTTTTTTTCATTTTCACTCACAGGGGAATTTTGTTAAGAAAAACCACTAATAATTATCCCCAGACATGACCAGGAGACAAATGCCGCCATGTCGAGCGCATCGTCCGGCAACAAAGCGCCCTCATCCGTGTTTTTGCCCCGAGGCGTTCCTTAGCCCGCGCGTCGTGTTAATTGTTATTTACGGCGGCGCGGCGGCCCCTGGCGAATTGTGGAATCCGGTGCCGAGGAAGTGGAAGTGGAAGTGGCAGAGGCTGCTGCTTGATGTAATATTCATTTCGGACCCGCCTTATCCCGGACGTCTCCCCTCGACTCGTCACTTCCGTGTCCGTCGCTCGTTCTAAAATTTTTCTCTGCGTAATTTAGCTTCGCTTCCATGTGTCACCGACTGGCGTGGTTCAGGGCATCAGTTGATGACACTGCAGTACTTCTGACAGAGGTCTAGGGTTCAAGTCCCGCCTTGGGAAGGGTTTTCGACTCTTGGTGAATAGCTAGATTGAATTCAGGCGGTGTCTGGAGGATAATTCTAGCGGCCGGATGTTCTGATAGGTAATTTTCCGAACTTTCTCCGATCAACATCAGGCGAATGTCAGAAGAAGTAGATAACAAACGGGACACGGACCGCGCCCAATCTTTTCTTTCTCTTCCTTGTCCTATCTTCACCCCTTCATCTCACTCACAGAACCATCACACACACGGAATTAATAAGGAAAGTCTGAATCTAGGTCATTCTGTGAGTGTTTTATTTGTGCTCTGCAGCCTTTCAATATCGCCAATACCAAAGAAAATAGCGTTGCTAAACAGCACATCCTTTCTCACATTATTTGTAACTTTCGCAATTTTAGACAATTCAGAGAAGTCAACGGCAATCGGAACTGCGCTGTTTTCATAAGGGCCATTTTCAAACACATATTTCCGTCCTCTTCCTTGTCCTATACTCATCTCTTACTTACACACACTTTCACTTATGTGCTCTACACGTTTGCCGGGAGACCAGTGGGGAGCTTAGAGCTTCTCCCAGCCTAGGCGGTGCCATGCTGGTGGGAGATACCTGATTAGGGAAGACCCCTCAAGCCGATGGATAGGTCAGCCCGGGGTTTTCCTCATCCTGCGAGGGAAGATCACAATCACATTCCGGAATAAAACATGAACTGTATTTACGGGACTAATTGTCTTAGCAGTTGACGCGCCCTAAATCACTAATCAAGCAAGAAATTAATTCAATGTTACCAAACTGACGCAATCGTCGCTCGAATAAAATTGCTTTCAACCTTTCTAACTAGAATCGTTGCACCGAGATCATACTAACGTTTCCTTTCCTCTTGAATTTTTTCGATGGTTCTATTACTGCATAAAATAATATAAAGTACCGATACCAACAAGACCAACAAGTATCAATATCATTATTTCAAAATATCTGCGAGCGTTACTTCGAATATAGATTGATTGATTAATACACATAATTAGAAGAAAATGTAGATACAATAAAAAAATAAAAAGCTTACTTGATTTTTAATCGTTTCCCAAAATAATTTTAATAAATAATACTCGTACATTTGTGTAGATTAAGTGGTTTGTCGACAAAAGATTGCTCTTTAAATTTTAGGTGGTTGCACACTTTTTTCGATAATTATTCTGCATTATATAGAATATTGCCTTGTAAACTTGCGACGTAGTTGTTATTGATTCACTAGCATCTATATCGATTCTGTTATTATGCAGAGTGGCTAGTTGAAATATAAACAGTACATTAAGATTCCTAATCGTATACTTTCTCGTATCACTAATTTCTTATATTTTGTCGTGATATCGGTTTCTTTCTATTTTCCCCTTTTATATTTATTCTTCCATTCCCTTCTTTTTTACTGTTTATCATATTTTCCCCTTTTTTGCTTTCCTTCACCTTTCGTCACCATATCCTTCTTTTGTGATCCATTTCCACCCCTTCCCTCCCCACTCTTTCTCCCTCTCTCTCCCCCTCTCCCCTCTCTCCCCCTTCTCTCTCTCCCCCTTCTCTCTCTCCCCCTCTCTCTCCCCCTCTCTCTCTCCCCTATCTCTCTCCCTCTCTCCCCCTCTCACCCCTATCTCTCCACCTCTCTCTCCACTTCTCTCTCCACCTCTCTCTCCACCTCTCTCCACCTCTCTCCACCTCTCTCTCCACCTCTCTCCACCTCTCTCTCCACCTCTCTCTCCACCTCTCTCTCCACCTCTCTCTCTCCACCTCTCTCTCCACCTCTCTCTCCACCTCTCTCTCCACCTCTCTCTCCACATCTCTCTCCACATCTCTCTCCACATCTCTCTCCACATCTCTCTCCACATCTCTCTCCACATCTCTCTCCACATCTCTCTCCACATCTCTCTCCACATCTCTCTCCACATCTCTCTCCACATCTCTCTCCACATCTCTCTCCACATCTCTCTCCACATCTCTCTCCACATCTCTCACGCACTCTCTCGTTCTCTCTCGTTCCTTCCGGCGTGGTGGCGCCGGCGCGGTGCGGGGCTGCCCCGTGCTGTCGCCTGTCGGAAGCGCTCGGCCGCAATTAGGAGCTGCGCACGGGGAGATACACGCGTTGATTACGCGTCGCCTCGAGAGGCCCTCCCCTCCTCCCTCCCCCCGCTCCCCCCACTCCCTCGATCGACGCCGCTGGGAGCGCCGGAGGCGTCGTGGAACGAACCTGCAGGCCGCGTCCAGGGAAGTGAAACGGCGCTAATGGGAGATGAAGTGTTATGGACTCGGAGAAACTGCGCGGTTAATATTTAAAAAAAGGCTGTTGGTTTGAGCTTGGTGATCAAGAAGAATACAAACCGATATCATTTGTTTACAAATTGTTACGTTTTCAACTAGTTGTATGAACTGGAGATGAATGTTAGTACTATTTTGTCGTTTTCAAATGTTCAATAGTTCATTGCCGACCTCAATAAGATTCCCCAGCTTTAGCAACTCTTCTCCTATATATCTATAATCGAATGCAGTACGTTGTTCAGGAAACCAATTATCATTTTATATGCACACGATTTTACTTACTGCATTACATGAAGGGTTTTGAACTTGTAAATCGATAATAAAAAAAGGACAAACACAAATAGTTTTGATATTGTAATTGTGACTTACACATCGAAAATAACGAAGTTAATCATTCGTAATTATCGCGTGATTAAATTGAAATATGAAATTATATAAATATGTACATTTTTTTACTTGATTTTTATGATTTTTATGTAAATCTCAAGGAATTCACCCTTGCTTCTCTATTGCAATTCAAATGGAGCACATTCTCATCTGTAACATTAATTGATGAAATTAATTTCGTGATTTATTTGTTCGTGTTATGTATGCTTGGAAACAAAGATCCTCACTGAATAGTAAAATAATGTCATCTGCATGTTTCCACCGTAAAGCATCGGAACTAGAATCGACAACTAATAGAATATTCAGTTACTCTATCTCGCTGACTACGCAGCAAGCGAGAAGTGAGTACGGAAACACCATTTCGCTAAAATACTCGCCTCATGCATTATGCCGCGAATTTAACATTCCATAAACTTCGGTCGACTTCGTGACGGTACTGACGGCGGGAGAGCACGGAGTACTCGCATAAACCAACACGGTGCAGGAGTGAAAAGTTGAGGAGAAGACACCGTCGACTTGTGAACGCGTTCGCGACATTCGGCACACGAAGTTGCGCCAAGTAAAGCTTAATACTCGGAGAGCACAGCGCTTTCCATCAGCAGCGGTGGAAGCGAGTGCCAAGTGTGTAGCGGGCGGTTCGGGAAGTTGTACTTGCAGAAGCGGCTGCAGCGGCTGGTGTGGTGGCGACGGCTGAGGCGGTGCCAACCATGTCGCCCACGCGATGTGGCAACGAGCACTCGAAAACACACATGACGAGGCGTGTGAGTGGATGAAGAAAGGAGCAAGGGATGTAGTTTTTATCTCTTGAAGCTAACGTTTAAGATCCACCGGTGACAAAGTTATATAAACTACGTAATAAAAAAAGTCAGTAAAGGATGGAAATTAAAATTACATCTAAAATATGTCGTGAAATAGTTAGAATTTCTTCGTTTTCGCGAAGCCTAAAACTACACTCCAATCTCCCGAGAAGTTTGAATTTTTTACGCTGTAGATTTGGCTTGCAAACTAGTAGCTAAATAAAGTTGGCTGTGAGTAATGGAATAAACTTTAAAACGCATCATTACCACCTCTCATTTAATTTTCTTCGACTACACTGAGGAAACCGATTTCGCTCGACGAGTAGGGGAGATATTGGAGCTTTAGGAAAAATTCGAAATTAGGACTATTATGGATATCAATAGCATGCGAAGTCATCTTACTCCAGAGAGTTAGATTTGAGTGAGGCAAAAATGTTACTAGAAACAAAGTGATCGGAGGAAACATAGCACCGTGTGTGATTTCGTAATTTTACAGTCGTTCAAAAGAATAGCTTTAGAATGAAGAATTGGATCTCCAAGAACAAACAAAACGCCATTTAGATATAAAAAGATTAGAACGGAGTTTTTGGCGTGTTATACCAATGGAAAGCCTGGAAAAATCTTATGATCCAGGGTGCATTATAGTGCGCAGGGACATAGTCCTTTTTTTTATCTGGCTCAATAATTGTTTGTCATTTGTAGAGAAGGCAACCTTGTTAATATTCACGTTCTTGTTCATTCATACTTGTTCTTTTGACCCTTTAGTTTTTTAACAGACCTTTATTTTACTATTGTAGTGTTTACATAATAACACTATGTATAATTCTTTAATAGGTTTTATTGCGACAGTTTCGAGAAATTATTTGTCCTCATCATCAGGCTATAAAAAATAATGTTTACATTTAGAATGGATAACCTCAGGTTAAGTACATAAATGTAATACAAAATAGACAACTTAATACTTTACATATTAAAGTAATAATTACTCAATATAAATATATGAAGCATAACAAGTAAGAACAAGTAAGAAGGCAACCTTGATCAACAATTTTCATTTACACCAGAAAAAAAGTGTTTTTAGAAATGGAGATATAAATCTTCTTTATTTTGCCTACGACTTTTATTGTGCCCACGTACACGCGTCATTAAGGCCGTTTGGGGAGAGTGAGGACGTCAAAACCTGTCGAGTAGGGCGGAGGCGTCGGGGCGGGGACAGCGGGTGCGCCGTCGTAAGGGCGTCGCGACGCGAGGCCAACCAAGCGGAATGCAGTCACACGTCGCGCCGCCGACGCCCCCATTCCCACCCCCACCCAAACACCCGTCACCGCCACCGCCTCCTCCGCCCCAGGCCCTCGCCGCCGCCGCCACTCCCCCCACCCCCGCCGCACCGTCACTGCCGCCGCCGCCGCCCTCCGCACCCGCCGCCGCCACCGCCACCCCCACCCCCACCCAAACACCCGTCACCGCCACCACCTTCTCCTCCCCAGGCCCTCGCCGCCGCCGCCGCCACTCCCGCCACCCCCGCCGCACCGTCACTGCCGCCGCCGCCCACCGTCCCCGCCCCCGCCGCCGCCGCCACGGCCACCGCCGCCGCCACCGCCACCCCACCCCACCCCACCCAAACACCCGTCACCGCCACTGCCTCCTCCTCCGCCCCAGACCTCGCCGCCGCCGAAGCCACTGCCGTCACCCCCGCCACCCACGTCGTACCCACCCGCCACCGCCGCCCTCCGGCCCCGCTGTCGCCGCCATTACCACCGTCCTCGCCGCTGCCGCCGAGTGCCGTGCTACCTGCTTTCGCCCTTGTCAATATCGCCGCGTCTGCCGCAGCGCCCACGCCTCTTTCTTCGTCCGTTGCGAAGTTCGCCCGTCACACGGCGTGACACCTCCCCGCGAATTCGCAAGTCGCTGAGCAGCGACAAACGCGACAGACAGACAGCGCTCGCGAAGCAGGTCAAGAAGGCCTCAAACTGTGAAGCTTTGTTCTTGCTTTAAAACTTTCGGAAATAAATGGTTGGCAAGGAGTTTTCGGTAAATAAAATTCGCATCACAGGAGTGAGCAATTTCTGGGTATGCCTTGGGAAGCTTGCCATGCTTACTTACGGCACTAGAGAAAGATAGTGAAGGTTGTCGATGTTATCTTCGAGAACGTCTCCCCACTAATCGCTTTGGTATAGCCCCCGTCCTCTCGTTTCTGCGCACCAATAGCAATAATCCACATCCAGGGAGGCCGCCATAATTCGTTAAAAGTAGAACAATTCTTATGTTTAAATTGAAGAATGCACTTCAAACGCACTTTCGTAATTAACAGCTTGGATTTTTCTTTCATTCATGCACTTTTCCCCCTCATGTAAAAAAAAGGATAGTACGACTAGATTCGTACGAAATAAAACAAAAACTTTCAACTGAAGAGATCGAGACCGAATTATAGAAAAAAAAATATCCAAAACACGAGTGCAGCGAAACAAACTCACTACACGTAGATATGCGCTGAAACAGGTCAGCATTTATTTGAAAGATAAAGCGATGGCGTGTTTCACCACTCGCCCCCGGTCACCCTTCCCAACACCGAGAGTTCGATCACATCACATGAGCGACGGCGAGCGCTGTCGACCATCGACCAAAATAAACCGGCGAGATAACTCCGGCGCGCTGCGTGGAATATGATAAAATACTTACGCGATTTGCGCAGTGCAGGATGGCGCGCAGCAGTCTAAAAGATGTACTGTCGCATGCAGTGGACACCCACCACACGTCAATTTCTTAAAATATATGCTACGATACGTTTTTCTATAAAGTGCTAACATGTAGCAATAGTTTTTAATTTTTAATAATAATATTAGTTTTAAAAACATATTTTTTTACAGTAATAAGCCAATTAACATAAGTGAAAAAGTGCCACATTTTTTCTTCCTGTAATAGAAAAATTAAACGGTCGCCGTTTTCAAAGGGACTGGTGAAAGTTGTGGATGTAATTGGGAATATATTTTGTCATTGTTCGTTTTATAATGTATTATTTTTCTCGGGGTGATTGTATGCATTATTTTTAAATTGGTGAGCGAAGTTTGTAACAACTCAGTATTGCTAGATTATAACTGCGTGTGACATTCCAGAACAACAGAAAATAAAGAATAGAAAACGTTAATGTATTACAAGTTGAAACACGTTTTAATAACTAAACAAAATAACATGGTTATTAAAATTAAATATTTGACAAAAAAGTTTTAAAAAATCATCAGATTATTATCACTGTTAGAGGGCAAGACATTTTATTCTCCCAGTACGTTAACTTTAAAAATCTTATAAGTGTAAAAACGTTAAAACACCCTCGAATTGAATTACAATAAATTAAATATTTTAGCCAAAACAGTCTTCACCAAGAGAGCAATGCCATATAGTATATAGAGATTGACAGTACAATAGTAGATGACAAGATTTTAAAATAAGTTGATATTGCGTAACACATCACATGAATTGCAAATACTTTATGACCGACGACATCTTCCTTGCAAGCCTTGTTGTCACATGACATCTGTGTGTCAAGCAGAGATACACTGAGTATGAGGATTCGGACGGTGTGGACAGTGTGAACATAGGCGGAACAACACCATTCAGTATTGGTATTTGTTTAGTCAAAATCGACATTGTTTCATTTATTTCGTATTTTTTCGAAATTCTTGTGTATCTAACGATGCCACAGACATCTCTCACATAACCATAGACTGCATAGATAGATAGATAGATTTATTAAAGTTCGCTTTGAGCTAATGCTCGGTGGCAAACATGATAACAATTAAAATTAGAATTACTAAACATTTTCAACATTTACAATTGGGTTTACTATTAGAATTAGGGGGTCGATATAATAGTTCCAATTTATTTCTTGCTAACTCTAAATTCACTTCTAGTTTACATAACACTTCACTACACTACACTACACTACACTACACTACACTACACTACACTACACTACACTTCACATCACTTCACTGTATAAGGGCCATGACGATAATAATTATGACAATAATAATAAAAGTAATAGTAATATTAATAATAAAAGCAATAATAATATTAACAATAACAATAATAAAAGTAATAACAATATTACTAATAATAATAATAGTAATAATAATAATAATAAAGATAAATGTCTTGTCAGTCTTATTCGAGATGATCTAGATGGAATGAAGCATATTTTTATATTTGGCTACATTAGAAGGAAGAGCCTCTAGTGCTTCTGCAGGTTGTTTATTCCAATCTACTATAGTGCGATTCACAAAGGAGAACTTGCCTACATGAGTTCTTTGCTTTCTACATCAATCTTTGCTTTCTACATCACTGCATAGTTTTCTTTTAATTTCTGCCCGTAGTAGACTTTAGTAATGAAGATAGTTTCATGTTATTTGAAGTTCCTAGAATTGTTACATGCACATTTTTTTTTTACTACACTCGCGTTCTGACCCAGTCCAGATCATTGCGCGGGGCGGTGAGGGGCGCGGGCGGGCGATTGCGGTCGGAACCGCCGAAAAAACGAAACGCTCTCCAGCGGCGGTTGGTATTGACCATTGCTGCCAACTGACGGACCGCAGCGGCCGCCCCGTCAACGCGTGCGCGCCAAGCACGTGCGGGCAAAGTGCCCTGAAATACGGCCGAGCCCTGTTGGGTGGGGAAGAGCATTGGTTGCCGCTGTCACTCATTCTGCTCTCGCTGCGTGGCGCTACCTGGCGAACATACAGAACCGCGAGCAAAAATGTTACTTTATGGTGAAGCGGATGGAAATGTGTTGCAACTCATTTCAAAATTCTTTTTAGTTATAGCACATTAATGTGACAAATAGTTTTTTAGTATAACATTTTTAGTTATAATAAACATTTTTAGTTATAATACGTTAATGTAACAAACGGGAAACACAGAAAAATGAGAGCAAATACGAAGCATTACAAGAACAAGCTGGTATTAAGAGATATTCCAAAATATAATCGTCTTCAAATTGTAACAGACGTTCAGAAAGGGTTCCTAGTGTAAAACAACGACTGACTTTCGAACTTCTAAGTTGATACCAATGTTTTGTAGTATTAAAAATATTTTAAGCGTTATTCATGCACGGTGGCTGTCTCAACGGCAGGTTCATTCACCAAAAATTACGTGTGTCAAATATACGGGCACATGGCGTATTATTTTCTCTATGCCACTTCACACGGCAACCATTATCACCACTCCTCGGAGCAAGAAAGGGCACCATTTCATTCCAGATGACATGAATCTCCGTGGATGTCCAATTAAGTGCTTAACTGCGCTGTAGAGAACACACTGCCATTGTACAGGTGTCTACTCTTCTAGTTACGGCGATTACAAGTGACTGGATGTGATCCATTTGCCTCCGCCGCAGCCCGTGCCTGTCTGTCCGCTCCTCTGCGCTCCGCCGGTTGTCGCAGTCAATGCCTGGCGAGTGGGCGGCATCGGATGGGCGACAGCCGCTCCGGCCCAGGTAGCGCCCGCGACGCGCCGCGCCGCGCCTGTCAAAGCGCGTGCCGTACACGTGTACTCATGTCGCAGGCCCTTGCTCACACGCGACGCGCCTCCCACCCGACACCACACACCCATCCACGCTCCCGTTGGGCGCGGCTCCCCCCCCCCCCCAGCCCCATTCCGTCCTGCTCGCTCCACCTCTACCAGCGAATTCCGTGCCTCTCGTCCCGCCCCGCTCCGCCCATACCCATCCCACCTCACCCACTCTTGTCGTGACACGCTTCATTTCGCTCTTCCAGCCCACACAATCGTCCCGCCCATTTCGCACATTTGTTCCTGCCCGTCATCGTCTCACCCCGCGCCCTACACCCCTTTCCACCCGTCCTCGCCCACCCCTGCCCTTCCCGTCCCACAGACCCCACCATCCACGCCTCATCAGCTGCGATTCGCCCGGCACTTCGCTAGCCTTATTCCCCCATGCCACTCCACTCCACACTCCATTCCACCCTCCCGGCCCGACCCACTTCACCTCACCGCACCCCAACTCACCCTACACCACCCCCACCGTCCATCTCCAATCTGCCTCACCTCCTGCTTAGCTCCTCCACGTCTTCCGCGCCTTGCCCCTCTCCATCGCTTTCATCGCTCGCTCGTCCACCCGTCCACCAGTCTGCTCGTCCATCCACCCTCCTCCCCGAAACCTACTCACCCAGCCACCCAAAGCCCCCCTATCCCACCTCCCGCCCAATGCCTACCCACCCATCCAAAGCCGGCCTATCCACACACACACACACACACACACACGAAGCCTACCCGCTCGCCCACCCACCACACCAAATGCCCACCCACCCACCTACCCACCCACTCACTGACACGCACCCTACCACCTCCCCCAAGCCTACCCACCCACCCGAAGTGTACCTGCCCATCCAACCACCCAACACGATGTCCGCCCACTCAACCATCCCCAACGCCCCCCCCCCACACACACACACGAAGTCTACCAAACCAAAGAAGCTCTCTCCTCCAAAGCCTCTCTGCCCGCACTCCCACCCACCCACCCACCCACCCACCCACCCACCCACCCACCCACCTGCCCGCCCACACGCTTTCCCAGGCCGTCGGAAAAACCGGAATGCGCGGGCGGCCCCATCCATTAGTGACCCTCCCCCCTTCTATCCAACGTGGGCGCAAGCCGCCCCCCTCTCCGCACTCGAGGCTCGCGTTTTACGCACTCCGCACGCCTGTTCAGCCGCGCCCCAGCGCCACTTCGTCGCGTTGCATTGGCGTGTTTTGGGCATCGAGCGGAATGGGCCGGGTTGAAGTGAGAGCTAAACGCTCATCACGTGACATTGTTGTTCACGAATCTTTCTTTTAAAGGAATGCGCTACTTCTTGATTGCACTCCGCACGCGTTGCGTTCGAATCGTTTCGTGTGACCTTGTATAAAACCTGCCCAAAACGCCCTAACTGAACTAATTTGTCTATTCAATAAAAATCACGTGGTTAGTTTGAGGTAACGCAGTAGTGTGAAATTCATGAAAGGGGATACGGAGGCCTTTTTTAAGTTCATTGAAAATGTTTAATTGCATTGAAAATGTTTAATTGCATTGAAAATGTTTATGTGCATTGAAAATGTTTATGTGCATTGAAAATGTGTAATGCACTTGTGGCAGAGATGTATCGCTGTAAGTCAGAACAGAGTGTGTAAATATCTTAATTCGCGCGGTTACATATGCGACACTGTTATCATTTATATGAATTTTTGATCATGAGGCACTACATACCAAAGTCATTTCGTGTGCATTCCAATATTTTTTAAATCGTCTCAGTTCAATGAAATGACCGAGTCTGTTACATTTGTGTTATGTCAGGACCACTGACGTGTAAAAAGAAGATATATAAAGTTACGTATTGATGATGACTTCAAATTTAAAATAACCACTGAAAATTTTATCCAAACGTTCAGAAAGTCTACACGGTTTTTCTTATAGGTTTTTTATTTTTCTCTCCTCAAAGTCTTACATGAGTATTCAAGGTGGTTGACTACGAGAAAGCACATCTCGAAACCTGAGGCCGTTGATCTCTGTTAATATCGGATATTGTATGTTCGGATGCACTCGCCCTTAAAAATCATTTTAACAGCTGGAAGAACGTGTATGTTTGTTTCGTTATAACTACACAAACAACGTAGTTACATGATTATTATGTATGCCTGATAACGAAAAGCTTGTTTGGCTCTTGAATCACCTTATAATTGGACAAGGAAGGCAGTCTATGACCGTTATCTTGTTATGCTTTGGAAAATGCAACATTCACATCCGTTTCTTTATAAGGGAAAGCATGTATCGAGTTTCTAATTTGTAAATCAAGTGTCGTCATGAATGATTCATGGGACAGTAGACGGTGTTTGAACATGGTGCGGTGTAAAAGAACGGGTCCGCCGAAGAAAGAATATCTCGCAGGTGTGCTCTGATTGTGAACTGATTCGCTCGTTAAACCGGTCGATTTATTCAATGCATTCCAACGCAATGGTGAAACTTAAGGAACAAAATTCTCCGATATAGGTGTTGTGGTGCGTTATCGTTGGCATTTTTCATGAAATAATTGTAAACGTTGTCATTGCCAACAAAAGTATTTAATATAAGAGCAGCTTTCGATGGCTTAGCCATCATCATCAGTTGTCTGCTGGATGGAAGAGTAGTCGTTTTGTGGCTTCCATCCAGCAGACAACTGATGATGATTGCTAAGCCATCGAAAGCTGCTCTTATATTAAATACTTTTGTTGGCAATGACAACGTTTACAATTATTTCAAAATTCTCCGAAACATATTTATTTTTATCATATGCCAGTGAGTAAGTAGGTAAGTCTAATTTCCCTTCGTTTGAGGGCACGATTTTTAACTCGATTCGTTACTAACGACAGTTATTACATTTGCAAGGTAATGGTGAGAAATTGCTAACATTGGGTACATTTTACAAAATTTCATCAATCTCGATTTCAAACAAATATGAAAACTTGAAAATTCGAGCACTGACAAGTAAGGTACTTTGATTTAACCAATTATTCGCTCTGCATACAGACATAATCCACAATCAGTGACGCAAAATTTTTATTACCAGTACTAATTTACAATGCGTGCAGAAATTCATATAAAACTATGGAGCCTCTATCCAAGTGAGAGATGTCTGATTTTGTTAGATACATAAGTATTGTTTGTAAAACTACAAAACAGTTTTGATGTCGTCTGAAATATCAAGTATTTGACTTTATTCTGTCCATTCTCATTCTGAACGTACTGATTGACGTACTGCACTTACTAATTGAATTATCATGCGAAACCTCTTTTGCAGTTTTATTTCTCCGAATGAGCTCGAACTGTCATAGGATTTGCTAGAGCCAAGCTCTTCATATATACAATAATACGTTACTTAAATTACGTTACTATAGATTTCATGAAGACAAAAGGAACTTTTTCGTTTAAAAAAATGAATTTATTCCGAGAGTATTTTATTTCTTGCTCTTGGGGAGAGTGGGTGCTACTTTTGGAAAACCATTGTGTGGTTTTGTACAGCAGCATTTTTGCTTTTCCTGGCCACCAGTTTAACTTAAATGTGAAGTAAAATTCACTAGTAAGGAAGACGTTGAAATTAAGAATAGTTTGGTGAATAAACTGGCATTAAATATTAATTCCTCTCGATACCTTTGCGCAACACATATAAGATAATTTTAAGTATTCGAAAGTTTTGGTTACGTGATGCATGCAAACTGACAAGCAAAAAGGGAAATAATGAGGCGTCAGGCATATGACATTAGTCATACATCATTATTTATGCAGGTACAAAAGACTAACATACAAGAATGCTGCTATAATAACTGGTTCGAGATGCCAAGAATATTCATTACTCTTCTTCCTTATCTAGCTCTCTGGCTCTGTGCCAGTCATTGCTTCTGCAATGTTTCCTTTCCAACGTTATCTTTTCCTTCATTCTATACGATATCTTCCTTTGTATCATCCAAGGCTCCATCTTTCACCATAAATTATCTGTATCAATTCTCGTAATGATTCTGGGTTGCTCTACATCTTGTTCTGTTAGCGTGACTACACTCCATTCTTTTAACGTGTCCTAACCAATTACGTCTATTAATTTTGAGCGTGTGTATTATAGTTCCCTCTTGGTGGAGTCGAGTAGGCTCGATCAATGAATGATTTCTTCCAAATTCCATTAACTCAACACATCCGAATCACCTATCATCATGCAACCAGCGAAATACAGTGCACCAGGAAAGTTTCCTCGCAATGACATCAATGGTTGGCGAGAGTTCTAGAAACTGAAATCATGTAAGAAGCACGAACTGCAGCTTGTAACAAATGAAAACGTAAATTGCGTATTCCCAACAATGAAAACATATGCCTGAAGTGTTGTCACCTTCATTTGTCTAGAGATCACATTGCTACCAACCTACATACGATTTTTAATAGGAGGCCCTGATTCGGCTCGGGACGGAGAGACTTTCGTGGTGCACTGTATCTCGTCTTAGGACAAGATGCCCCCCCCCGCCACGTAAGAATGAATGGGAAAAGTTGAGGTCGCAGAGACCCCATGCGTCTCATTAGCAGTCGAGCCGCACGCGTCCATCAAAGAATTGGCGCTGCCTCGTGGGGGGGAGAGGCTGCGGGGCCTGGGCGGAGGTGAATGCCCGTCGGGCGATTTGTCTCTGCGAAGAGTCGTTCTGTAACTTGTTCGCGACGCGGAGACGCTGCGGGCCCCTAACGACGCAGGGCGGAGGGGGAGCGGCGGGCAGAGGCGGCATAGGACGGAGACGGGTTGAGGGGCGGGATTCTGGGGGAGAAAGGAAGAAGCGGGCACGAAGGTGGTAGAGACGAAGGTAGGGCCCATGAGAGGTGGTATAAACTGATGTCATGTAGTGCCTCTGACCGGGAGTTCAGAGAAATCCTGAATGTGGCAGGATTTTTGACACGAGGTAGATAGCTAGGTCAAATTCAGCCGCTGTGTGGAGGAGATTTGTGTCGTCCGGCTGCTGTGATCGGTAATTTTCCGTGGTTTCTCTGATCAATATCAAGCAAATGGAGGTGTTCCCTAACAAACGGGCCACGGACAGCGCTCGAACTTTTCTTCCCGTTCCTTGTCCTATCATTCTCACTCCTTAATTACTGATACACTTACACGCACCACACAAACCGGGAGACTGTCGGGAGCTTAGAGTTTGTCCCGCTGGGGGTGGTGGTCTAGTGGTGGGAGGTACCTGGATGGAGAAAACCCCGCTAGCCGACAGGTTGGTCGACGCCGGATCTCACCATCAAGCGGGAGAAGGTCACCGCCACCTCGCGAGAAAAAAAAAAGCTCAATACTTACGAGACTAATGACCTTAGAAGTTGACGTTCCCGGAATCACTAATCAATCAAACGAAGGCCGGCAGGAAGAGAGGCGAACTCGAGACGGAGGCGATGGTAAAGCGGTGGCAGTGGCTAGAACCTTACGCGAGGGCGGAGACTGAGGCAATGCTGACGGGTGTGAGGGGCGGAGGAGGGGTTGTACGGATCCGCGGGCGGGGCTCAGGGAGGGGCGCGGGTGGGGGGGGGGGAGCGGATTGGGAGGAGGTGGGCGCCGCCGGCAGAGGCCAATTACGGGCCAAGTCTGCGCCGTGGGCCGCATTCTAATGGGGCCGCCAGCGCCCCCGTTTGCGTCGACCCCGACCCGTCCTGCCGTTCTGCAACCAGCGGCTGCCTACCTTTATTTCACACAGCGGTCCTCGGAGCTATTGACAGAATTCCCGATATTTCTTCTGAAGGCATATCGATTTTTCGTGTACGCGTTCTTGGATTTTAGATATTTTTGTTACCATAATATTTGCACCAGTATTTTCTTCCGCGTTTTTTATTGCACCAGAACGTCACCATTTAGAGATAACGTCATTTACATTCGTCTTTCCACATTAATAGTACATTTCACCCATTTAGTAGCGACACTTTGCCTAATTCTTAGTATGACCGCCTAATCGGATTCGGACGTGCAGCCTTCCCCTTCCTCCCATGAGAGGCGTACGCTATCCCCTGTCCTTCCCCATCTGGATCATCCCCCGTCCCCTCCGGGATTAACAGATAAGCGAAGCTCCTGAGTGATGGAGTGGGAGGTTGTGGAGGCGAACTGGGAGAGGCGGGGTGTAGTGTCGGGGACGATGGCAACAAAGAGCTCCACAGAGGAGTGGGGATGCAAACGCCTAGCGGTAAAGTAAACGGCAGAGCGGGGAAGAAAACAGTTTAATTGATGTTTTCGGGCACGTGAAATTAGTCCTGTTAATGTAGGGAATGTTTCATTTATTTATTTTTATTTAATAGGTAATTATTACAAACAAATTAGCTTACTTGATCGTATGTGGCTAGGCCGAAGGCATTTAAGCCATTACAATACCTACATCCTTTCGCGTTCTAATCTTTCGAATTCTGGTATTCACCCCAAATGGTCTCTCCATCGCATCAAAGCCGCGGAAAAGAGACCATAAGGTACGGCTCAGGAAAAAACCCCTGAAGGGGGAAAAACCTGCCGTCAGAAGCCGAATACATACTAATCTATCCGACGTTTATCTTCTGGCGACTATTTATTTTCTGGCGCGGGCGTCCCGCCGTCTTCTTCCAGTGCTTGGCCTCCTCAGCACCTGAAATCAAACAGCGCCACAGAAGATCGTCCGCACCAGCGCCTCTGCCCTTATATTTTCGATGTTTCTTATGTTTCATTCCGGAAGATAGCGATGTCCCCCCCACACACACTAAAGGGTACTAATTTGCAATGCGTGCAGAAATTCAAATAAAACTAAGGAGCCTCCATCCAAGTGAGAGATGTCTGATTTTGTTAGATACATAAGTATTGTTTGTAAAACTACAAAACAGTTTTGATGTCGTCTGAAATATCAAGTATTTGACTTTATTCTGTCCATTCTCATTCTGAACGTACCGACTACCAGTACACACTAAACGGTGAGAGCCGGCTCCGATCTACACGTCGGCTTAGGGGGATAATCTCCCAATCTTCCCCAGAGGGGCAACGCCCCAGTCGGGACAAGCGTGTAAGCTCCCGTCTGGTCTCACGATATGTGTGGTAGTGACGTGCATGTTAGTCTGTGTAAGTAAGGGGTGAGGATATGACAAGGAACAGCAAGGAAAGATCTCGAACGCTCGTTGTTTACTGTACTAATCCGGCATTCGCCTGGTATTGATGGTAAAAATCACAGGAAACTACCAATCAGAACATCCGGTCGCTAACATTCTTCTCCAAACAATGGCTGAATTCGACTTATCTGTCTAGCTAGTGACGGAAATCCTGCCACCGTCTGGACTTGAACTCTAAAGCTTCTCAGTCACAGTCGCTGGAGAGGCAGTGATAATAATGGCTCCGTCAGCCGCTGGAAGGGAAACAGAGGGCAGATCGGAGAGGCGTGGAGGCCGCGGTTCGGAAAGCGCAGGGTAAGGTTCATTGATTGATTGATTGGTGAATGCGTGAGCGTCAACTGCTAAGGTCATTATACCCGTAAGTGTAGTTCATATTTTTTGTTGCGGTGAGCTTCCCTCGAAGGGTGGTGAGATCCGGCGTGGACCTTGCACGTCGGTTCGCATGGTTTTCCCGAGCAGGTATCTACCATAAGCGGGGCTCCTCCTCAGCCGAGACAAGCTCTAACCAACCGACCGGTCTTCGGTCGTTTGTGATAGTGTTGTAAATGTTAGTGTAAGTGTGTGTAAGGAAGGAAATGAGTAAGGGGACAAGGAAGAGGAAGAAAATATCGCACTTGGTCCATAACCCATTTGTTACGATACCGCTCCGGCATTCGCTGGTGATGATCGGAGAAACCACGGAAAAGTACCTATCAGAGCAGCCGCCGGATAGAATTCTCCTCCCAGCTAACTACTTAGTGTCGAAACTCATGCCAACATCGTCGAGGCTCGAACCTAGGACCTCTCAATCACATGGTGCTGTAATGACAATAGTTGATGGCCTATACCACCTCAGAGGTGAGGTGTCCCGTTGTTGCGTGCAATAGAGAGAAGCGAAGCGGAATGGAGCGGAGCGGAGCGGAGCGGAGCGGTGCGGGGAGAGGCACCGCGATGCGTCGGGGCGCCCTTCCGCCGCCGCCCCCGCCGCCTCCGCCGAGGTGACGTCCTGACGTCTTGACAACCTAATCACGTAGTTTGTTTTCGAGACGAACCACGCCACAAGAAAAAAAGGGGGGGGGCTTTTAATATATTCGGTCGCGGGAGGCTAACAAGGCGAGCGTGCCGGAGAGCGCGCCGGGGCGGGCGACAAGCGACGGCCGACGTCAGGGGAGGAATCTCATTGAGGCGCTGTCGCAGCTGAACGGGAATTATTTCGATTTGGGAAATGCGTGTGGTTAAATGCTGATCTTCTTTACACCGCGGGATAAATGCGGGAATAAAGCAATCGCAGGGATGAAAGATGCTTATGACGCCATGAAAGAACTCTTTGAAGTTTTCTCAGAATTTTCTTCACGGTTAATACGAATATCTGGGAAGTCGTGTAACTGAAATTCGTCGTTATCTAGAATAATTTCGTCTTCTTTTGGCCTCGTTATATGTATTATTTCGGCCTCGCTATAGTGAAGGGTCGGAATACCTCGGAAAGTCGAAATGTGATAGAACACTAAATACTTTTTTTGCTATTCAGTTTCGAGATATCGAGATTTCACTGTATTATATCTTATTTAAACACGAATAACATTTTTAAAATGAGTATATAGTGCATTGTTAGTGATGGATTTACCATTTAATGAGCTTCCGAGTTGTCTTTATTTTTTATTTCTATTTTCTTTTTTTTCCCATTTTGAATATGAAAAGATTCAGATTATAAGCACGTCCATGCTGATGCAAAATGTTACGAAATATATCCTGGGAGGGTACGATATCTTCTCGCGAAGGGGTTGGGGATGCAGAAACGGAGTATGTCTGATGCCTTTCATAATGATGTGATGTGAGCCGAAGAAGGCCAGATGTAGAAAGCGATAATACATAACTGTCAGAATAGTCAAAATACGTCCAACGAAAGACGTGACGTTGTCGTCAACGGGGAGAAAACGATAAGACATAAGGTGTTTTTATGAAGAGAAGACGAGTTTGAATCAAATATTTTGACAAGGAGATTACATACTCTCAGAACAAATTTCTGTTGGGCTGTTATACTGTAAAATATGTTAATGTATCTTAATCAATCATCACCTTCTTAAAGAAACATTTACATTCCAAATAAGTTTTTTTGGAATTCATTAATTCATTGGTATTTACATTATAAATGAGTTATGTTGTGTTTTAATGTTTAAGTACTGAACGAAGACATTCAATAGATTAAGCTTCACTTTGGCCTTGGAATCAGGCAACTGAAAGTGGATCAGAGATAACGCATGAGATTAACGTTACTTTCTACAAAATCCCACAGAAAAAGGCGTCAGATGTAGAATACTTTCAAATTCTTTTAACCGTCTTCTTCCACCTCTTTTTGACGGGTACAAATACTCCAACCACGAATGAACAGTTGAGCACCCAAGCCCGTGTCAGAATTTCCAGCTCCTAATCTCCAGGAATTAGAGGCGACCGACTAAGTCGCGTGCCGGCGTGGATCTTGGCGTAAGCGCCGGCTGGGAAAAGCTCTTCCGTCACTTGAGTTGGTGGAGTCCCGCAGACGGAGTGCAGGTGACGGCTGAGGCGAGTGTTAATGGGCCGTCCGGAGACGTCCAAAGGGATTGAGGGAGGCTATCTCGTTGTGGCCGGAAGCGACGTCCTGTGTCCTATCCTCGCCCTCTGTCCTTCCCCTGTCCTCTGCCTCTGCTCGTGCGTCTCTTCTTAAATTTCCTTTGGGCTCTACTCGTCTCTTAAGAAACGGTAGCATACGTACTGGAAACAAGAAAACAATTCGTATAACTAAATGTATCGGAATATCCATTTTAGATTCTCCAAATATAATAAAGAACATCTCACTTCTAACACAATCAGAAATTTGTTAAGAAAATACACGTAACAGGTACTTAAATTTTCGGGTCTGAAATGATTGGCGATTCTGGATCATTAAGTGGGTTGAGTGTTTATTTGCCTTTGTGGCACCTACGAAGTTGTGCTTCGATGAATTGACTCCTTGAGCAGTTGGCGAGGGCTAAATTGACATTACAATTATTATTTCTCAAATCAGAACATAAGAATATTAACTTGATAAGTACATATTATAATTCTTATTTCCTTATTCGAAGAAATGTATTGTTGTATTGAAATAGGCTTGTAAACTATTTTTAATTTCGGAATTTCGAAGTTTGTGTTTCTATATCTTAAAATATTTCAAGAAAATTACAAATTTTAAATAGCAGGTGATTTGCAAAGTGCAAATATTTTACTGAAATATTTCTGGCATTCCTGTAGAGCTTTTATTAATTGCAATGTTCCCAAATCACGACGTTGGCAAAATTCTGCTAATGTTGTTTGTTCCTTTGGCGTAAGTATTATATTAATATTGACACATTTCTTCGGCATTCAAACCGAAATCGAGGAAGCAGTCTTGTATTTTATTTATCAGATTTATCTTAACTTTCATGCGTTATGGCGTAACTTTTTTATTTCGCCTTAATAACAATAAAACAATAAATGTAATTTGGCCCATTTTGAAATAGAGTTATTTTACAAAATGAGTACGAACAATAAATTTATTGTTCATACTAAATCGATATATTTATATAGTTTCTTCGATAGTTAAACTGAACTTTGGAGAAATAGATTTTTTTCGAATTCCACTGAAGTTTGAAATTTTGAATAGTGGTCTGTAACACAAATTAAGAGAATGGCATGGATTTTCACCGACAAGGCACAATGGCTAGAGTTCCAAAGATAAAAATATTAACATTGTCGTAGACGGGTCTCCTCGATAAGATGTTTTTGTTGAAATGTAATGATGATGATGATGATAATGATGGTGGTCGTGTCTATAATGAGCATGAAAATGGAAATATGGAAAGTGAGATGGGGCAACGGGTAAACTACTAAGAAACCTGCACAAACTCGCTTTGTCCTCATGGGTCAAAAGGGGATCGAATCCTGGCCTCTGCGATGGAATAAATTTCACTGCTTTGAGCGACAAACCGAAAGTGTCGACGTGCTGTGTCTTAGGTCTTTGGGTAAGAGGTGCCGGGCAAAAACTCGGGTTGTTTGGGCAGCCCTGCTCTTGACCGTTCGGAGAAGAAGCAGATGACAGCTGGCGGACGCTGCAGGCGGCGTTGACTGCGCCTGGTGCGGGGGCGGGGGGGGGGGCGCTTTGGAGAACGCGGCAATCCAAGGGCCTCTGGACGCTTGGGGATATCGCAACACGCCCACTCTTTATGAATTGTGGCGCGGAAAGAGTTTTTTGAGACGTTCTTTATGAATAGTGGCGTGGAAAGAGCTTTTTTGAGAAGTTGAAGAAGGGTTCAAGCAGGTATCTTCCGGGGCGTCGAGAGGTATAATCTCTCACCTATTCCCCAGGATAGTGTAACTGATTCCGCTTTCAATATATTTACTCGTAAAGGTCATTTTGATCCATTTTTTCACAAAATTTATTATAGAATTTATAACATTTAATGTAAAGTTATAACAATGCTTACATTGAGAAACACGTACACCAAATATTTGAACTGCAACTCATGTCTCCCTTTGCCAAGATTCTCGAAGTTCAGAAAACAATACTGTTCCATTTACATGGTATGACCAGTTTCATAAAGAAAACAACTATTATTGGGCACATATTCCTATAAAAGCGGAGTCTACAAAACTAAAAAAAAAAAGTTTCGCAAAATTCATTTCTTTGCTTTTAAGCTTGTCCAAGTTTAAATTCTCCAGCTCTCCCACCCATAAACTAACATTTGTCTCAAAACTACACATTCGGTAAAAAAATATAAAACTCATGTTTAGGAAATATTTTACAGACTAATTTTATGTGCATTATAAAATTGATTGTCAATTAATTATTTTGTTTATATGTATCATAATTTATTCACGATATTTTTGCAAGAGAAATAAGGTTCCGTATGTACTGAGAAAACATACGTTTCTAACTTATGAATCACCATTAAATGCGCGCCAAAACCGCGCCGACCTCTCCGCATGTATCCGGCATTTTGCGCCGAATTCCGTAACGGCTCGCAAATTCACTTTCCGGGGCATCGGGGCGCGGCGCCGCCGAGTTCGCGCCGGGGCAGGCACGTGGCAGCGGGGGCGGGGGCGGGGCAGGTGTGGAGTCGCCGGGGAGCGACGCCGTGCGGAGCGCGGGGGTGGCCGCGGCGCTGGGGGCGGTTACGAGGGTCGGATGCTAATTATCCGCACGCTCCTTGCCTCGCGGGACAACGCCCGCCCCCTGCCTCCCTCGCCGCTTCGTCGCCGCCACCGCCCCCGCGCGTCGCCACGCCCCCGGCGGCGGAGCGGGAGGAGGGGGAAGTAGGGGAGGAAGGGTGGGAGGGTGATTGGCCGGGGATGTGTTAAACGGAAGGAAGCGACACTTTCTGAGCGACAATGCCTCATCGGTGAGTTGATAAGGAAGTAGGGAAAGTACGGGTGGAGGAGAGGCCGGACAAATGATAGGAGCATTGCGCACACTTTCTGAGCTGCAATGCCACATCGGTGGAATGACGAGGGAGTAGGGGTGGAGGAGGAGTGCGGTGGGAGGGAGGTTGACCGTGGATGCGACAAACGAAAGGAAGCGATACTTTCTGAGCGACAATGACGTGGGTTGACGAGGAAGTAGGGGAGGAGGAGGTGGACGGTGGGAGTGTGGTCGGTCGTGTATGTGACAAACCGGAAGGAAGCGACACTTTCGAAGCGGTAATGTCAGAGCGGTGGTTGACGAGGAAGTACGGGTGGAGGAGGAGGGCGGTGGGAGAGAGGTCGACCGTGGATGCGACAAACGAAAGAAAGCGTCGCGCACACTTTTTGAGAAGAACGCCACAAGGGTGGGTTGACGAGGGTCGGGAGGATGTGGTGGGTCGTAGAGGCAACACACGGAAGGAAACGTCCCGTGGTTTTAGAGAGTTATAATGTCAGGGCGTTGGTTTCAGAGGGACGGGATGGTTATGGATGTGACTAACGGAAGGAAACAAATCGTACATTTTCTGAGCGGTAATGCAAGTGTGGTAGGTTGAGGAGGATACGTTGGTGACACAAAGAAGAAAACTCGCCCACGTAACCGGCAACTTTGTAATAGTGTTGCAAGTACAAGAGGAGACAGAGAAGAGGGACCGGGGAGGTAATACAACGGAATAAAAGCGAGCATACTCGCTGAGCAGTAATGCCAGAGCAGAAAGAGGAAGGGAGTGTAGTGGGTCATGGTGGTGGTACAAGAAAGATAACGCACCCACACACACTTAGATCTGGTAGTGTCTGATTTGTAGTGAATTAAGAAGACTAGGCCGACGATGAGGGGCATGCGGTGGTGCTAACTTGATACGAATAGGTGATACGCGGTTATGAGCAATAAATCCAGGGATGACAACCAACCTCATGTGTAGATGAAGTATAATGTACTCCGATTTAAATTTTAGTGATATTAACGTTAAATATAGAAATATGAACGTTCAAGGTCATAAGCGGGAAGGAGAGGTAGACATTCAATCGAGGACCTCGTTCCGACTTACATTTTTGATACTGAAGCTCCCGACTGGATGACAATGTCTCTGTGTCCTTCCAGCCGGTGACCATGGACGGATACTACATTAAATCCGTGTATAGGAAAGATGACACCTCTGGAATAAACGAGACCATGGTAATGGCGTCACTTCCAGCCCCCTTTAAGATGGGAAATAATAATAGAATATTCAGGAGGAGAAAGCGTAGGAATGATCGGGATCATAAACAGCAACGAAGAAGAAATTTTGAATTGCATTATGGGAGGAAGAGTACGTGCTCTGGCCGGTTTCGTGAAGGGAGACCTTAAAGAAGGCGGGCGCCGCCGCAGCGTGAAGCGATTGATGGTGGTAACGGTGTGGTTAGTAGAGAGCCGCGGTGGCTCACGTGCGCCGCGTGGCCCCAGGGGGTGGGGGTGGGGTGGTGGTGGGGGGGGGTGGTAGGCGCAACGCAGAGCGCGGCGGCGTCGGGTGTCACCGGCAATTAAGTCGAGGGCCCTCCCGGCTGACGTGCGCGCCTCCCAACATCCGACACCCCGCCAACCACTTGCCGGCCACGCCGCCCCCGCCCTGCGGCATTCCAGCGCGCTTGCGGCCGCGGGGGCGGGCTCCACCCCTTTCGTGCCACCCGACGCCGCCGCCCCCGCCGCCGCCGCCGCATTCCCGCCGGGCGGCGGCCGGGGGAGGCAGGCTGTGCAAAGCGACACCCGCCACGCGACTCCGACTCCAGGCACGCCGCCCCCGCCCCCCGCCGGCGCACACGCAATCGCCGCCCCCGTCCTATGGGCACTGCGCGGCACCTGCCCTTGCGTGGACTCCGCAGCGTCCAGGGCCCTCTCGCCTACAATGTATCTATTGCCTCCACCGCCTCTGCCGCCTCTGCCGCCTTCACTACTTCACACACCTCACCGCCTCCACCGTCACTACCATCTCTACTGCCTCCACCGTCTCGCACGCCTCTCAGTGTCCATCGTCTCCACCATCTCTTCTGCCTCCACCTACTCCACCACTTCGAATACCTTTACCAACTCTGCCGGCTCCTTTGTCCTCGCTGCCTCTACGACTCCTCCACTTCCCAGTGTCCACGCCTCACCCCCTCCACCATCTCTACCATCTCTACCGCCTCCACGGCTCGCCGCTTCCACCGACTCTACCACCTTTACCACCTCCTGAGCTTCCCCAGTTCCCACCGCCATATTCGCAGATCACAGTTACTATTTACTATTATTACCATCCTATTACAATTATTACCATCGATCTTTAACCTCCATCTCAACCTCCCCCTTAACCACAGCTCAAAGTGCATTTCAACGGACTCGTCAACAATCGTTTCTTCTACCTCAAAACATCAACCATAATCTCAATTTCCACATCAACACAAATTTCCACCAATCATCAGTTTCTAACTTCAACTTCAATTTCTACCCAACCGTAATTTCAATTTCTAACCCAAATTTCTGCTTCAACCTCTCGTCCACCTTCACTTCAACCTGGGGTCTTCCACAGACCCCACCGCCTCCGCTTCAGTCGCCCTCGCCCCCGCGCTCTCCTTCTCGGGGCGGAGGACTTCCTCAATGTAGGCTCATCGGGGCTGGCAGGCGCGCGACAGTTGCGAGAGCGGCGGCGGCGGCAGCGGTAGCGGACGCGGAGGGGGCGTGGTTCAGGAGCGGGAGCCGCCGGCGACACCTTCCTGCCTCCTCCTGCCTCCCTCCTGCTGTATGCCCGTCTCCTTGACGCTTTCTCAACCTCCTTCTCGTCTCTTGCCTGCCCTTTCTCCGCATCATCTCCAGCTCACATCTTTCCCGCATCCTCCTCGCTTTCTCGCTGCCTTCTATCATTCTCAATACGCCCCTACTTCCGTCATCCATGTCCTTCCTGCCACCTCGCCTCTTCGCGGCTTCGTCATCCTATGCCAGCCTCTTTGCCTCCGCCTTCTCCCTGCCGCCTCCTCCTCGCTTCCACGTTTCTCGTCTCCTCGACCCTCCCATCGTTAATTCTCTCCTCCCCGTCTCCTCCAAGAACATTCTCCGCCACATATCCGTCTTCTCCTCTCCTCCATCCATCGTCAATCCGCCTCATCTCCGTCTTACTCTGTATTACTTGTCTCTCTTCCACATCTTTCTTTTTTTCCTTTTCAACTCTGTCCCATCGACAACTCTTTTTCTCCTCGTCTGCTCCCCGCCTGCTCTCCGTCATCCTGTCCGTCTTCTCCTCGTATCCTTCCATCGGCAATCCACTTCCACTTCACCTCGTGTCAATCCGCCTCCTCACCGCTCCATCTCGGCGCCGTCTCCGCTCCGCGCTGCTCCGCTCCGCGCGAGGGCGTGCGCGCGGGAGTGACCGCTGGGGCCCGTCACCGGGAGGGTGATGTGCTCTCAATGGACCAGACGCCCAACCACGCCGCCCTCAAGTGTTCCTGCGGTTACGTGATAAATTGCACGTGATGAAGCACGTGTGTAACCGGCGCCTTCGTCAGTTCTCGAGGGCCGGTTTAACATACCGAGTGGGGGAATGACATCTGTAAA
The DNA here is from genome assembly GCA_038098605.1 of Gryllus longicercus. NCBI lineage: Eukaryota > Metazoa > Arthropoda > Insecta > Orthoptera > Gryllidae > Gryllus > Gryllus longicercus. The sequence goes on along the minus strand of JAZDUA010001087.1, from coordinate 143,905 downwards.
ATTCACTCACGTGGGTTTTCTAGAGGGAATTCATTGACGAAATGCTTAATTATTTTGTATCAATTCTGTATGATTTATTGTGTAATGTTTCTTCATTGTTTCTGCTCCTTTACGTTTTGATTAGTAAATTCTCGCCAGATACATTGAGATCTTGGAAACAATGTATTATCTGTATTTCTGTTGCGAGAGGAGTTGGTCCGTTTCTTTCGTGGATCAGTAAACATGTTTCAAGCCGTGAAGCTTGCAAGGTCACATTTATGGCGAACCCTATTAACTTCTTTCAGATTTTTATGTTAGTTACTAGCAAAAATGACTGAATATAATTTCTAGACAAATGCTTATAATGGCAAATTACGGAATGTAGAATGAAAATCTATTTTTCCCTCTACCATACGTAATGACATCCTCAAAACATAAGTGGAATAACAAAACCATTTGAATAGCTAAATCACGTAATGTAGTGTTTCTAATATACATTACGCGAGAAAGATATGACACCTGCATATGCTTTAGGTAAAACGGTGCGACATAATCGAAGTTCGTAGCAAAGGTAATAATTTCCTCCGTTGGAACGAATCCTGCCTACAGAAAGATATGTGACCGAATAGCCTCCCACTCAACGTGGTCACAAAACACGCCTCGGCAATGTGTACAACACGCGTGTACGACGAGGCCCATTAAGACTGAACTGGAGCGCAACTAAATCGACAAGAGCATGTGGAGTTTCCGCTAAGCGTCGCTGTTCAAACACGAAACCCAGCCCATAGGAGCACACATTATTATGACGAACGCTATCATTTGCCGGGTACATGAATGAGCTCCGCCGTGTTTGCGTTTAGTCGGCTTTGACGCAATGAATGCGTGAACACTGTGTTGCTTGTCCGCCTATTCGTTTGGAAGTGGCGTAGCACGATGGTGCTTGTTACTTGTTGCGTTTACATTGTAATTAAATTGGGCTTTATCCCAAGATTTGCACTACTTAAATGGACCATATAATTGAATTATACATGGTTCTATATTATATGGTCCTAAACCTAAGACTGGATTTTTACCTGGAAACGTACATACGATTACTGTGTTACTTCTTCTCTTATTTATCTCGAATTGCCTTCTATTAAAAACATTCAATTAAAATCTTAATAACGATCTTGATTTATGCCGGGCAAATAAAAGGTACTCTGAAACATATTTTAGTAAAATGGTTGGAAGTTCTGGTTAATTGCTTGCACATGGATTTCAGGCTAGACGTTAGTCAAAAACATTTTTGTTCATGCTATTAAATAAATTCCATTTTTTTAGTACAGTAAAATTGTAAATGATATATTAAAAATATAGCTACATTAAATTAATGACCAAATTCTTATAAATAACCACTGTACCTCAGATGGATATTTTAACAAATGGTAAAACTTTGGTTCCATCTGCCGGATCAAGATATCATCTGTTTACTTCGCAAGGAAAGTGCATTTTCAATAGTAGTTAGGAATGCTCTGTGCTCCTATTATCAACGAGGCCTCAGAAAATACTCACAGATTTGATTCAGGTCATCAACAGATATTTTGAAACAAGTTGTTGTTGTTGTTATTATTATTATTGTTATTATTATTATTATTATTATTATTATTATTATTATTATTATTATTATTATGTTACTATTATTACTATATTACTATTATTGTTATTATATTTCAAATATTTGTACAATGTTTTTAAAAATGAAATTGGACGTAGGAGACCAAAATGTATTTTATTGCATTACACTCGTTATATTCAATATAATTGATTAGATAATGGCTAATTATTGTGAATATCCAATGTTAACAAAGAAGTTAAAGTTTATTTTTTGAAAACCATGTCACTAATACTGTAATATTTTACTAATGGGTATATTTATAAATCTGTGTTGTTAATATTAATATAGTTTTATAATAAAACAAAAGGCATCTCCAGCGAAAGCAACAAAAATCAAAATATTCGTTGCATCAGTGTTATATACCAGATACCACTCATATAATTCTTTTCGCACCTTCTGTCGCAAGAGCACGTTCATAAGCCCCACGTGATGTACGCCAGTTCCACCAGTCCGTCCTGCCTGCCCCAACTCATTCCTCTGAAGCTCATCACTGCCCATTCCCCGCGTACGTAAATCCTGTACTCTGACCGCGGCCTTCCCCCCTTCCGTGGCTCGTCCACACTGCCCCGAACCCGTTTAGTCCCGTCCCATCCCCATCCCTCTCACACGGTCCTTCTCCCACGCCTCCTCCACCCCTTCAACCCCCATTCCCCCCCCCCTACTCCATCCCCGACCGCACCTATCGCCCGCCTTCCTGCTTCCGCCACTCCCACTCTCCCTCTCCTCCTCGCCCCCAGCCCCCACCCGGCGCCCGGTGCGCTTTTTGCAATTTCACGAGGCATTTACTTCATAATCAAATGCAAACAACATGTAGTGCGAATGGCGGCGCCGGCTGCTTTGTCCGCCCCATTTGCAAGCCAACGAGCGCGAGCGCGCGGCAAAATGCGGCGGGCGGGAGCTGCGCGCGCGGGCCGGCTCTATCGACTGCCGCGCTTCGCACCGCCCGCGCCCTCCGCTGCGCCGGCTGCGGCAGGCGGGACCACGGGCAGCAACCGGTGCGCTACTGCCCGCCCGCCCGCCCGCCCGCCCGCCCGCCCGCCCGCCCGCTCAGCCCGCCCGCTCAACCCGCCCGCTCAGCCCAGCCGCTCAAACCAAGCCACTCTCTCGCCTGCCCGCCCGCACTGTCGTCCGCCCTCTCACCCGCTCTCTCACCCGCCCTCTCAACCACCCTCTCATCCGCCCTCTCACCCGCCCTCTCACTCGCACACTCACCCGCCCGCTCACCCGCCCACTCACCCGCCCACTCACCCGCCCACTCACCCACCCACTCACCCGCTCTCTCACCCGCCCTCTCACCCTCCCTCTCACCGCCCTCACCCACCCTCACACCGCCCTCTCACCCACCCTCACACCCGCCTTCTCACCCACGCACGCTCCTGCCTGTCCTCTCATTCACCCACACGATCAATTGATCGATCGATCTTGTAGCGATTCGCCCAGCAGTAACCTCTCGTTTTCTCGCCCTCGCCCTTACCTCCGCCCACTACATTCGCGCCCCCTCTCCCCATCCCATCTACTTTCACTCGTCTGAATGTCCTCTCACTCGTTCTTCCGCCCTCTCATTCCTACGCTCGCCCGCTCATTCGCCCAGTCGCACTCTCACTTCTCCACCTGTCCTCGTCTGCCCCTCATTCTCTCACCCACCCTCTCATCCGCCCTCTCGCTCGCCCTCTCGCCCGCTCTCTCGTACGCCCTCACGCCCGCCCTCATGCCCACCCTCACGCCCGTCCTCACGCCCGCCCTCACGCCCGTCCTCACGCTCGCCCTCACGCCCGCTCTCTCGCCCGCACTCACGCCCGCCCTCTCGCCCACCCTCTCGCCCGCCTTCTCGCCAGCCCGCCCTCTCGCCTGCCCGCTCTCTCGACCTCCCATCCAGGGGGCATGAAAATCTCATTCACAAAAACCTTTGGCGTTCAATCTAACTGCCGCCAATATGGGTCGTGGAGTCGTGTCACGGCGATATTGGCTCTGGCCAGGTGGGAAGAAGCGCTTGCTAGTTTTCCGCCTCTAAGAACTCGCTTCATATCCCGGCGACTCGTTGTAAAAAATTTTGATAGTACTAGCAGGTTTCTCGGAGTTATTCCACGAGTCTTATAGTTTTCATCATCGCTTTCATTTAATCATGTAGTCTAAATTCGCTTTTGGTAAAAGACGCAACCTCTGATGCAGCGAAACAATTCTTTTGCAGAGAAACGGAAAAGTGATTACCTCGTTTCCTGGTATACAAGAAGCTCTCCAATTACTCAGAACCTTTATATGAAGTGTTTTCAACTGTTCATTTATCAGGATATCCTTTAATATTTAAACTTAATCTTATCTCAGAATTTCTCTTGTTAGCTAGGATTTAATATCTAAGTTTCCCTTCGGAATAAGACACATATTGCGTCACTGGTATTGTCTTTTGTGTACAATAAAAACTAAGTGAATAAGAATTCAGAAAATATATTCAAAAATTGAGTTCATCCAATTCCTGTTTACATGTATACCTGTATATAAGTATATCTTAAAACACCTAGCAGCCACTTTGCCTCGGTAATCAATAACCTTTGGTTGTGTTACACAAAAGTTGCTGGCCATCTCAGTCAAACATCTTTAACTAATAAATGCAGTGATGGATTGTTGTAGATTAATATTAGAAACAGGATTATTCCAATTAATAAGTCTTCTGTTATTCTCTGATCTCAAAATATATGTTACTTGTAAGAGTATGTCCTCTGATCTTGATAAATTGGTAGAACAATTTGGTTACATAAAGTTATATGTATAATCTATATTTGCTCGTGTGTCACATTTTGTAAAATATTGTGGTAGTTGTAAGATTAAAAATTATTATCAAGTTTGTAGTATTAAATATTATCTTATGGAGCATATATTTACACTTAACATCGTAATGCGCTTTATTAAAGATATGTTTACGTTATGAGTGATTTTAATAACATAAACATTTCATAATTCAATATCATTTTTCAACTTGATAGGTTAATGCACCTTTCTATTTTTTCGTTTTGTCTGTTCAAAATTACATTTCATTGTTTTCGTGAATTTCCATTTGACAATTTTAATTTATATTTGCATAGATATTTACTCATTAATAATTGTAAATTATTAATTTCGCATTGTGTAATGATTTTTTTTATTTTCATAATAATTACATGAATATGTTCTTTTTACATGTAGCGGTGTTAAATTTATCATTTTTTACGTTTGTACTCCCTCTCTATGAAATACTGACGTATTTTGTAATGAAATTTGGTGATTAGAGGAGACTGTAAATACATCGTTGCATTCATTCTATACCAATTTCAAGTATTGTATGGAACGTTTCAGAATTTCTTTCGTTCTTATTTCATGTGTCAGTAATGATGAAAGTGATATTGAGTTGTGAATGAAGCTCGATGAATAGTTTTTTAATGTCCCGTCGTAAATTTCCATACAATAGAGTGCTTCTCAAATGTATGGATCTTTAATTGAACGAAATCAATACCTTCGGTTCAGATGTATATAAACAACAATAAATTTATGAACCGATGTTAACGTCAGAAAAATCTAAAACTACGACACATATTGTGTAATTTATGATTTACCAAAAGTACAAACAAAAGTCTACAAGTACTCAAGTATGCCTTTCTCATCACTTTTGCAATACTAATCTCAATACGTGTGTATGAAGGGCGTGGAAGGTGAATGACCTTCGCAATAAGTGTCACAGGCGTGCGCATCTTCGTAGAACAACATGGAGGGGGGCAAGTACATTTCTGGGCTCCCTTTTCCATTCAAGGTTTTTTGTATTTACATATGACCAACTATATTTTATGTGAAATAAGAAATATACTACAAAGATAATTATATTATAACTTCATTAATTACTATTACATAACACAAATGGTTTTTATGTTGAACTATTTGCAGGGCTGCCAGATCTTTGGAGCGTCCTCCACTAATTTCGTATTAGAAATCCCCTAATTAACAGGGTTGTTTAAATTGTTGTGAAAAGGTATTTTAATTCATTCTATATGTATTCTCATTTTTGTAATGTTACTTATGTATAAAATAATAGTCGTCGCTATCATTAGCCATAGTTGTTGCTAAAGCGACGTAAATGAAATACAATTTTTAAACCTACCTAATGATGAGATTAAACGGGTGAAAATAAGCGTTGAAAACATGTACGCAAAGGAAATGGGAGAAAATAAGAGATTGAAAATTTTTACGAAAAATTAAACGTATTATCACATATGGGTATGGGGACCCTTTGAAAATGTACAAGAGGTCACGGATCTCCTGCCCCCCCCACCCTCTGCGCATGCCCATGTCGATAGTTTAGGGTTCCATGTGAAGGGCTGGAGGCCACATTTACGAAAAATTAAACGTATTATCACATATGGCCATGGGGACCCTTTGAAAATGTACCGGCCCACGGACCCTCTGCCCCCCTCTGCGCATGCCTCTGTCGATAGTTAGGGTTCCATGTGAAGTGCTGGAGGCCACGTGTTTGAGAAGCACCGCCGCTGGCAAGAGCGCGCCCTGCATCATCGGCGGTGATCATCAGTCGGTGACGGCAGCGGAGGAAGATTGCGAAGCCTCCGAGAGGCGCCCTTGGGCAGTCCAGGCTTATCGAAATGTGTAACCTTCCGCAGAGACATTTGCCTTCCTCTAGGTACACGTTTCGGTTCTCCTGGCTGCCACTCTGCAGCGAATCCACCACCACCACCACCACATCGCCACCACCGCCTCGCACATCCACACGACGCGGGACGCCGCCGCCCGCTCACTGTGGTTCAGTGTGGTTCGTGCACCGCCGACCGAGAAGCGGAGTTTGGTTCGATGTGAGAGCTTCGGCCACAGCATGGTGCAAGGAGGAGGAAATAGTATTTAACGTCTCAGGTAGGGATGCGACATCGATGCCAATGTTTTCCAAACAACGATGTTTCTATAAAAATATCAATGTTTTAAGCGTGTGGTTTGTCCTACCTTCAACGATCTCTTGCCTGAAATGATCCTGATATTCTGGCATTTCGTTCGTTTTTTCTCATATTTCTGACCAGTAGAAGAGATTTTAAAGTTTTATTTTCGAATAAATTTTAAATATAAATTAATATACACTGTCACTGTCAAATTAATAATTTTTTGTGCATGAATTTGATATTAAACCAACTATAAAAAATTGATGGACTTTGGTCGATGTATTTATCGATGTTGTGTTGTCGATGTCACATCCCTACAAGACACCACAGTGGTTCGTAAACCGCCGGCCGAGAAGCAGAGTTTGGTTCATTGTGTGAGATTTGGCCGAACCATGATACAAGGTGGAGGAAATTGTATTTCGCACTTCGTAGAGATGCAACCAATAAGCACAGTAGGCTCTGACTATACATTGTGGGCTCTGAATTGAGAGCAAATTTTAATACTGTACAAAAATGGTATTTAGTGACGATTGTTCAGAGCAGCACTTTTTAACTTGTGTTTATTTATGTAAATCCATTTCTTTTAAACATACATTGTGGGCCTAGTGTGCTTCAAATATCTTATAATTCAGTGGTTGGAAGAAAGTTTTTATTATTTGTTCACATAACATTTTAATCATTTTTAATCTTAACAACTTATTCCTTGTGAGTTGAATTTTCTAAATAATTTTTCAATCTATATTCGTTGTTCCTTTTTAATATATTGAAATACTGGACTGCTTCACTTCTGAGGTTGTTGTCCTCTAAAATCAATATTATCAAATCAAATTGCCTTTACAATAATGTGCCTGACTGATAGTATTTATCTTGGTTATTATCTTGCAGATCTAGTGAAAATTCGCATACTATATTTCAATACCTCCAATTTGGTATCATGGTTGTAATCATACGTATAGGAATATTCATATTTCAAAGATTCAGGACACCGAAAAAATTGAATAATAGAATATTTCCAAGAATGTGTTTATAATGAACGTGAAGAAAAATAAATAATATGCATGGTATCAAAGTATTTAAGAAATTGTATTCAATTTATTGAGTTTCAACTTCATGTAAACTAATAATAGATATTTTAATGCTATATCGCACATTTTAAATGGTATGACATTATATAAGACACTTTTATTTTCGAAAAATGTATAAGCTAAAATATGTTAACTTGAAAAAATTCATTTAAAATAGTCGTGTTTTACGCGGAAAAAGGAACATAAATGTTCGAACCTGACACTTCATAACTTTCCTTTGTTCTCGCCCACAGTCGCAACTAAAATTGCTGAAACCCATGTGCAAAACGCAATATTTATTTAATTTCCAAAAGCAGTAATGCGACGAATGACAAGTGAGCTTTTTTTTTGTTTCGTCAGAAGTTCCGAAAACAAACACAGTAAGCCGGAAAGCATATATTTTTATTCAAAGCTGCGAGGTTTTACATTAGGACTTGGGAGCGTTCGTCAGCCAAGCGGGCTGCACAAACCCTGGGTTCTTCGAATGTCTCAGAAGAAAAGAAGGGAGAGGGGGAGAATAAAAGCGGCGCTTCTGCAACGCGCTTTGCGCAAAACCTTATTGACGACGAGCGACAGCGGAATCTCATACCGAACGACACCGCTTCCGGCCAGAGATGAAGCACTTCCTTGTTTACGAGTTCGAGGAGACAGAGCCTCGCCACGCGGACTGGGCGAAGGAGAGAACGGGAAACCCAGAGGCCGCCGCCTTTTTTTCTTCTTTTTTTTCGAGATTTTTTTTTCAGACCACTGAAAAACTTTTGGTGGCAGTTTGTTTAGCTGTTTGTTTGTTCCCGTTGATGATTAAAATTACGTAACCAGTTATTGCGAATCGGAGGATGAACTGATTCTTAAATTATATGGAGTGATGTAAGTTAAAAAGGAAGTCTATATGAAATGAATAAGAGAGGTTTATGTTAAAGCATATATTCTGTTGTCTCAGAGATGTTGGTTTGATGTGTTCACGATTTGGAGGCATCGGATATTAAACTACTTAATTGAAATAGAAACGAAGCTACATCGTTTAATTATTGTTAGTTGCGGAATTAGTAAAGAAAACTATTCTTTGGCGATCGTATGTTTGGGAACCAGGCAACGGTAAGAGCAGAGACCGAAATTTTGGCATGATTATACCAAAGACAATTTTATACGAATTGTGTAGATTATTTTTTATTGTGAATTCGTGGAAACATACGAGTGCTCTCGTGGCATTTTTCGCAATATAAGAGATGGCAGGCATGTCGATTCATGTCACTCGAAGTGCACTGTTGTGTATGGCAAAAGCTACTTTGTGGATTCGTCAAACAAAAAGTTACTTTTCAGAACTCGTACCTCAAAGAGCAACTTCCCGGCAAATATACAGTGAACGGAAGTGATGTATTCAATTCATGCGAGTAGAAAAACATGTATTATGAGCAATAATAGAGGTACTGATTATTGGACTTCTTTCGTTGAAATTACAAATACGAAGCAATCATTTCGTAATAACTTGTTTGAAATGGCATATAAGATGGTTTCGGGAAAAAACTCAACTGCAATGAGACATTTACTATCAAATAACTCAGAAAAAGAGATTTCCAGACTGCGGTAATCTTCACCACTCTGGAGCAATAGTATTTTGGTTTTTAATAGTTTCATTGCAACACTGTTAGCTATACGGTGTTGCGTTCTTGCAACACCGTACACAGCTAATGAATACATCATAAAAGGAACATGAGTGTGAGCGCTTTGAAGTTCCATTTCCACCTGGCCGAGTCGCAGCTCTGTTCCTCTGCGGCCATCGGGGCTCCGCGGGTTTCCATTCCGCGCTTCGTAGTAGCCTGAGTTGCGGTGGCCGCTGCGCAGCATAAATCAGAGTTCGAGCTCTCTCCGCCCCGACCCCGTCTCCGTCCTCGCACCCGCCCCAATCCTCCTCGTCCCACCCAATCCGCCCCGCCACGCCCCACCCTCGACAACCACCCAAACCATCACGCCCCGCACCTTCGCGCCCCACCTCGCATCGCTTCGCCCCGTCCCACCTCATCCCGCCTCGCCCCGCTGCACACCGCTCCGTCCTGCATCGTCCCCGCCCCTCACTCCGCCCCGCCTCGCCCTCGCCCTTCACGCAGTACGTCCCACCCCGCCTCTCACAATCATGCAACCCTGGCCGCTCCGTTCCGCCCCGCCCTACAACGCCCCACATCCCCCGCCACATTCTGCTTCGCCCTCACTCCACCCTCAATCCGCAGCGCCGCTCCTCGCCCCGTTCCATCCCTTCTCGCCCCGATTCACGTTGCCTCGCCTCGTTCTTTCCCCGCTCTGCCCCATACCATCCCCGCTCCGCGCCCGCTTTGCACCGCCCCGCCCCGCGCGGCGTCGGGCCACCGCGCGCTCGCGTTTTGTCTGGCGCTTTTTCCGCTTTTACGGCGGAGCTTATCTGGCGCCCCTCCCCCTCCCCCGCCCGCGGCCACGTCGCCGCGACGCGTTTCTTATTCAGCAGCCTTTATCCCGCGCCGCATGAATATTTCCGGCGGCAAGTGAGTGCGACCCGCCGCCGCGGAGGCGTCGTTTCGGCCCTCACCCTCGCCCTTGCTCTCGAACTCCTATCACTCTCGAACTGAGATTTGCCCTCGTCTCAAGCTCATCTTCTCTTTCTTTTTCTCTCTCTCTCCCCCCTCCCCTTCTCTCCCCCTCTTCCCCCTCCCCCTCTCCCCCCTCTTTTCCCTCCCCCCACTCTTCCCCTTTCTCTCCTCTCTCTTTTCCTCTCTCTTTCCATCTCTCGCCCCTCTCTCGCTCCCTCTCTCCTCCCTCTCTTCACCCCTTCCCCTTTCTTCCTCCTCCTCTCTCCCACCTCTCTCTCTCTCTCTCTCTCTCTCTCAAACACAAACACACACACACACACATTCTTCTTCTTCTTCATCTGCTTCGTCATCATCGGCTTCACTTTTCCCTGATTTCCTCATTCACTTTTTCTCTCTCTTACTTTGTTTCGTTTCTTTTCTATCTTCATCTCTTCCTTTCAATTTCTCTCCCCTTCATTTCTTTCTCTTTCTCCCTTTCCTTCTCTCTCTCTCTCTCTCTCCTTTTCGTTCTCTCTCCTGTTTCTCTCTGAGCTCCCTTTCCCCCTCTCCCTTTTATTTTTCTCTTTCCCCATCTATTTCACTCTTATTGTCATCCTCTCTCACTTTCACCTTCTCTCTCATTTTCCCTCTCTTCCTTTCTCGAGTTCCCTCTTTCTCATTTTGCCCTTCTTTCTCAATCTCCCCCTTTTACTATCTCGCTCTCTTCCTTCCTCTCCTTCTTCCCTATCTCGCACTCTATCTTCCAATCTCATTACCTCCCTTCGTTTTTCTCCTCTTCTCTCTGGCATCCTCTCCTCCTCTCCCTTTTCCTTGTGTCCCTCTATCTTTATCGTCCTCCGCCTCATCCTCGCGCATGTTCTTCACTTCATTCTTCCGACTTCCCGTATTGTCGCTTCCGACGATCTCCCCATCTTTTCTCCTCGTCATATCATTCGGCCCGCTCCCTTTTCCGCGCAATATGGCGACATCGTTGCCCCGGCGTCCCCGTCGTAACATTCCCAGTTTTAGCGCCGATGGCGTCTTCAATCTCGGTCACGGCGGGAATTTCCATGTCGTCGCCGTCTCGTAAGCTCTCGCTCTTATGAACGTGACAATTTCTCTTCGTGGTGCGTCCTAACATGTTACGTTCGTGTAAGTTTATCAGTAACATGGCCCGCTCACACCACGTGTCGTTTCAACACAAGAAAAGTGGCACTTCTCAAAAATTGTCTTTTTGCAGATAACGGTTTGATTCTGGCGAAACTGCTTTTTCGCACCCAAAGACAAAGCAATTTATTCAAGCTACCGGCTGCCCTTTGCAATATCTTCGTAACATTTCTTCTAATAATGAACTATTGCCTTAACATATTTCTTCGATTGGCTCTAACGAATTGTCATAAGCCGTGTCAACGATAACCTGATGGATTTCATTACTTGGGATGGCTTCTGTAAATTACGGAACAAACAAGATGGGAAAATATCTTGGCGATAATGTTACATAAAAAAACTAAGTGACGCCTGGGGTGAAGGTTTATTGAAAACAATGAAAGCACTTTAAACGGCAGGATTGAAAAACTGCAAACCTTCAAATATATTTTTGATTTTTTTACGAAACATGTCTGTATACATAGTGAAATAATAAAATCTATAAATGAAACAGGTCTTTGAAATGCTGATGAAACCAGTATATTTAAATTGACAAAAAGAAAGAAAAACTAATGATAGTAATTCAATTTTTTTTCTCTCTCAGCGGAATGATTATATTCCTTAAATGTGTAAGATAATGTATTTTAACATTCCCTTATCTAACTTTCCCTGCAAACTTTGTGTGTTGCATGTTATCCTTATCTCTACTCATTTTTTGGTCCTTCAGATTCCAGAGTGTTCTTTTCACCAACTCTGCAAATAAAGGAACAAAGAAAATGTCGCTTAGGTAGGTCCATTCCAGCGTGGTGCAGGACTTACCTTTGTCTGTCTCAGTTTCGTGCAGTGTCTAAAAGCCTGAACAAATAACGGCCTGTGGCCTGTTAAACAAACTTGCTGTCGTAGGTTCTTTTATTTGGTCGAGGCACTTCTCTGTCTGCGCGTCCGTACCAAACGCCCACTTGGGACTAACACTAATCTACCGACTGCGCAACGCACAGGACGTCGCGCCGGTTGTATGCCAGATTAATGCACTCAATTTATACGAGGTACCACTGCCTCTTGGTAAATCCCGATCTGACTGAGGCAGTGTTGCTCTAGATTAGACACTGTATTATGATCTCTGAGTGTCTATATCTTATACTTGTATCTCATACCTTACAATTGATCAATAGTAATTAATCAACGAATATTTTTGTTTCATAATACACGTATGCCAGATTTCTAGTTATTAGTACGTTTCCCCATATGTTTAACTTATTTTATTTATTACGCATCATTTATTAATCTATATCAGTTTTGCAATCATATCCTTCAATTCGTTTAAATTACAAGATATATTGTTAACTTTTCCCGGCGTAATCTCTCTCACTTCTTGGAAACATCAAATCGTAGAGTAAAAAACAGTGACTTCAATCCAGTTCTTTCCATCAGACCTTTCATATAGCAATCTGCAATTCGTACTTAATTAAAACATTTTGACACAGTTTGTAACTGAATACCCAGAAATAATTAGATAAATTGTTATGGAAACTATTATTTTATTTCTCAATTTATTCAAGTTGCCGTAATAGACTTCATGTACAATTCATAACACTATTTTACTTTACTCAGTTTATAAATTAAAAAGTAGTTTTTCATGGACATTTCGTATCACTATGAAGTAGTTTTGTTGGCAACGCAATGCTGCGACATAAAATAAGGAAACTTTTAATGAAGTAATAGAAAGCGCGAGTGTACCCCAGAGCTGTTGGAAAGATGAGAAGGGAATATTAAACACATGAGCGGCGAAACAATAAAATTAGAATGCCAAATATGAACAGTGTATCAAGGGAGAGCAGTGAGGGCCAGATGCTGATGGCAACAGCATAAACCTGTGGTCTCCGAGGTGCGACGTGGGACGAGCTGAGCGCTAGGAGGAATGGCCGTGATGAGGACCGTTGGAGAGGGAGGGGAGAGGGGAGGAGAGGTAGAACGACGCAGATAGGACGACTCGGCGGTGCGGAGCAGGGATTACTGGCATAGAAACGGACAAGATGCGGATGAGGACGGGGCTGGACGAGTGGGGCTGAACGGGGTGAGACAGAAAGAGTGTGGGAAACGAGAGGGATCGGGATGGCAGAAATCGGGGTGAGAGGAGTCTGGGTGCGAGGGGTCTGGGTGAGAGGGGTTGGTGCAAGGGATCTGGGTGAGAGTGGTCTAGGTGCGGGAGGTTGGGGTGCGAAGGGTCTAAGTGCGACGGGTCAGGATGCGAGGGGTCAGGATGCGAGGAGTCAGGATGCGAGGGGTCAGGGTGCGAGGGGTCAGGGTGCGAGGGGTCTGGGTGCGAGGGGTCTGGGTGCGAGGGGTCTGGGTGAGAGGGGCCTGGGTGCGAGAGGTCTGGGTGCGAGGGGTCTGGGTGCGAGGGGTCTGGGTGCGAGGGGTCAGGGTGCGAGGGGTCTGGGTGCGAGGGGTCTGGGTGCGAGGGGTCTGGGTGAGAGGGGTCTGGGTGCGAGGGGTCTGGGTGCGAGGGGTCTGGGTGCGAGGGGTCTGGGTGCGAGGGGTCTGGGTGCGAGGGGTCTGGGTGAGAGGGGTCTGGGTGAGAGGGGTCTGGGTGCGAGGGGTCTGGGTGAGAGGGGTCTGGGTGAGAGGGGTCTGGGTGAGAGGATTCTGGGTGAGAGGATTCTGGGTGAGAGCGGTCTGGGTGCGAGGGGTCTGGGTGCGAGGGGTCTGGGTGCGACCGGTCTGGATGCGAGGGGTCTGGATGCGAGGGGTCTGGGTGAGAGGGGTCTAGGTGCGAGGGGTCGGGGTGAGAGGGGTCGGGATGAGAGGGGTCGGGATGAGAAGGGATGAGCGAGTCAATACAGGTCTGGACGGGTCGGTGATGCGGTGAGACGACTCGAGAGGGAGGTGCGAGGGCGGAGTGGGGGGAATGGGCTGGCAAACGGGAGGCCGGGCGGCCCGGGGCGCGGCGGCGCGCGGGCGACTGGAAGCGACGGGGCGGGCGGGCGGCCCACGGGGCGCGTTGCGCCGCAGCTTCCGAAGTTCATATATTTCCCAGTGGATTCTTTCGCGCGGCGGGTGTTTATTTGCCGGCACTGTCTCAATTTAGGGCGGCGGCGCGGGGGCGGAGTGTGGGAGCGCGGGCGGGCGGGCGGCCGGGTGAGAAACAACGCGCGGTAAATCAGGCGCCGACGTTTATACGGAGCGCACAGACTGGGTGCCGCCCCGCGCGCGCCCTCCGCGGTGGCGAGGGCGTTGAGGACGGTGAGGACGGCGGCGAGGAGGGCGGAGGTGGCAAGGATGGCAATGAATGTGGCGACGGCGGCGTGAGCGGCGAGTGTAGTGGGGACGGCATGGGCGGCAAAACGGTGATTGCGGTGAGGGTGATGATGGTGACGAGGGTGACGAGGATGGCGTGGGTGGCGAGGACGGCGGCAGGAGGGGCGAGGGCAGCGGGGGCGGCGGGTTGCGAGGTGGCGAGGGTGGTGGTGGGGGGCTGAGGGGGTGACGGCGGGGGCTGCGGCGGGGGCCATGAGGGCGGCGAGAGCAGCGAGGACGCGAGGGCGGCAGAGACGGCGGGGCGGAGAGAACGGAGAGGGCGGAAGGGGCGGCGGGGGTGGCGAAGACGGCGAAGGCGGAGGCTGGAGTGTTCTCGGCGTCGGTTGTGGCAGGGAAGGGTATCAGAGGGCAACGGGAATAGCCGGTGTTGATTGGAAGAGAAGTAGGGTCGAGGTCTGTGCAGATGATAACAGGGAGTGTTGGGATGTGAAGGAGTTTTGGATGTTGTGAGAATGGAAGTGATAGGGTATCACATTAAATGGCTGGACTTACAAAATGAGAATGCCTCCAATTAACGTGACTGCCTAGCTAAACATTTTTATATGATACGGAAAACCACTTCATTACAAATGGGTATGTGGTTGTGCAATAGTTTGCCGCTATGAATATGGAAATGAAGGGATGAATATTTACTTCAGGCAAGAGTATTTGTATTTACATCTCTTTTAGTTGTGGTCCTGAAGTATTTTTTGTTGTTTGCCACGAACATCAATATTAAACAATTATCTTTCTGAGAATAGTTTGAACAGCTTTACAAGGAGAGTACAAAAATATTATAGATATGTAAAACCGTAAGAGAACTTCATTGCAAATGCTATATAATCGCTCCTCTAGAATTTTTTTCTTATAAATACTTACGAAGAATATTATTTGTGATGCACATGGTTTCGTTGGTCATCAAAGAACAGTGAAGTAGGATTTCTCTTCACTACGTGACTTAGTGTTAAATTACCTCTCCGGCGTCTACTGATACAAGGAAATACTGCCCATTGTGCCTTTCTGACAAGAGTAATTTGGTATCTTGTAGCCCCGCGGCGGTTGACACTCTATCTGCCTAATGAATCGGCCGCACGCCTTCTATTGTTCTCCCGTTTGTGCGTGCGATGATAGTGAGAAATTCTCTGTCTTTCCCTGCGTTCGTTTCTTCAGGAACGAATTCTACTCGTTTTGAAGGAGTCTCCAGAACGGTTCGAGTGAGAAAGCTGTGGGACGCAGGGCCTACAAAGCGATATTCCTCGACGTCACGACAGCTCCCAGAAGGTGTCCTGAACAGCTGCATTTACGCCTTCTGCATCTGCCCTTTTCTCTCAGGCAAGACGAGTTGATACACTTGATTTACGAAGGCACGTAGTTATTCTACGCGACACCCGGCGTGCGTGTTTCGTAAGCACCTTGTCAGATTGTTTGTTGATCTCCAAATTTATTACTTTAAATGAGAGGAATACGTTGGAGGGGAAACTATGAAACGTTGGCAGGAATAGGAAGGAGGGAGAGGTGTGACCTACATGTATGAATCTAATGTATGATACATGTATGAAACTTTAATACTCCATTCATTCTTGAATTTCTTTTAATGCGAATATTCCGAAGAAAATTAATAGTATTTCTAAAGAAAAACTTTATTTTCATGATTTGCTTCACAATTAACCTCGTTACTGCGCATTTGAAATCCTAAACTCCCTACTACTAGCACTTCAGAGATTTTTTCAGGTAGATACTGAATTATTGTTCTCACATCATTGCTCTTTCATTATAACATAATGCAAAATTTGTAACAATAACTTTTGCGAAACTATTAACTACAAGAGTATTAAATTTATATTATTATTTTTATCTTCGTATTTACATCGTAGACGGGTATCTTTAAATACATTATTTCGAAATAGAATTCGCGATATGGTGGTTAAAGTGTTCAATGGAAAGATTCTGATAAATTAATGTTCGAAAGAATATCGTGCTCCATTGTATAGTTGTATTATGGAAACACCAACATCTTACTTGGGTGTGAAACCGCAGTAATTTTCGATTTGCCAAAGTCACCTGGAAAGGTGTCTGTGTTAAAAGGTTTTAATAAATCATCAATAATATCGTAAACAATTATTAGCTTGATCTTAGTAAGCGTATTAACTAGTATTTTATTGATATCTTGGATGTGAAGTACAAAGTAAGACTATTGAAATGTTAGTGTGAGTGAATGTGTGTGTGTGTGTGTGTGTGTGTGTGTGTGTCGGTCTCTACTTTCTGCATTGAACTTCATCTATTCTATTGCTAAGGAATATATTAAGTACCTTTTACTTTGAAATTACTTGTCTTATTTACACACTGTTGAACTACGTACTCCATTCGATCCGTACGTTCACTGCCGTTGTCCTCTATGTTAGACTCATTAAGCAAGATCAAATTATCAATGTAATATTCTCGAGGGTCCAAAATGTCATACGCTCTCTGCAAACACCGCGAGGACAATCCTGTACCGTCCCAACATTGCCAGTTCGTGCATGCAGTTCTTTTTATTTGCACTCATTTGAACTTCCCCTCGCATCCCCCAAGCGGTATTTTCCCCCGACGGAAGCTTTTAGCGCCACATTGGATATTGCAAGTTAACAGCAGGGCCCCCACCGACTAAAGCGCTCCTGTCGCCGGCAGATAAGTGCGCGAGTGGAGCGCTGTCGATGACGACCAGTGTTGCCAGTCGCGTTCAGAGAAAATCCCCCAAATGTTGCTTGGAATTTTCCCCCAAAACACTTTTTTGTCAGTTTTTTTAAAAAATTCAATGATTCATTTTGGTATTTACCAACGTATTTCATTTTGAGTGAATTGATTAATAATTCTCTAGAAAGTGATATGTTTGAAAAAGTTAAGAAAAATACATTTATTTTATCCGCCTTTGTACGCTGTTTACTTGCGCGTATAGTTCTTATTTTCAAATATATATTTTATTACGATATGATTGCACAATGAAAACATTAAATTAATAAATGCCACATTGCCACATTTCGACAGAAATTAAGATATTACTATCTCTACGCTCTTCAACCTTGCCGTTAGTGCCTCTGTAAATAGCATTAACTTTTGACAAGTAATTCCAGAGGAATCTAGTATTGTTAGAGATTTTTATAGTTATATTCAGGAGATACCACACATTTTCCCTGGTAATTCAATTTCAGTGTGAAATGGCGTCGGTGGCCTTCTTTTTTTCTGCCCTAAACTTCGCGAATCTAACATTGTTTCGAAATGACCAGCCACTTTTTCTCCTTATTTTATTTAGACGAAAAAACGCATACTAGTAATGAAACTTGGGTCTCTGTACCTCTCTTTCACATGCCCTAGATATGTTTGACGAGTACTTTTATCTTGGGCATGGTTTATTTGACGTCTTCCTCCGTATGGTGCCCGAGTTCCTCGCCTTTGTTAGAAGTAAGTCGTATATCATTCATATTCACTCCATTCCTTTTTCTCGTGGGCCGCCTTTTCAGTAATTGGTGGCAGTCTGTCTTTCCCAGATATTTATATCATATAGCACAGTGATTTAATGAATGTCTCATAAATTTTTGGGAACAAATTGCGAGCGACAGAGAAACTTCTTCGTATAAAGTGAGTCTGCGTTAAATTTCCTCCAGATTTTACGTATTCAATACGCTTTTAAGGTGTTCTCCTGTTTTGAGTGTGTGTCTGTGCACAAGGCAATTTCTCAAAATGTGTTGTAATTAATATGAATTTTGACAAAAACATTGTTTTATTTTTGAAAATACGATTCTTTTTCTCAAAAAATGTAAAATATGTGAAGGTTCCTGTATGGGAAATATCAAGTAAAATAGAAATTTCATATAAGAAATAAAAATTGTAAATATTGCTGCACTCTCTTCAGTGCTCTGTTTGCTTTGCATTCTGCTTGCTAATGCTTGCTCTCTCTCTCTCTCTTTCTCTCTTTCTTTCTCCCTCTCAGTCTCTCTCTCTGTCTGTTTGCCGCCCTCTCCTCTACACTCTCTCCACATGTCCTGTCTCTCTCCCTCCCTTTCTGTCTCTCCTCCCTTTCTCTTCCTCTCCCTCCCTTGCTCTCTGTGTCTCCCTCCCATTCTCGCCATTCCTTTCAAAACTGAAAAAAAAGTAAAATTAAACGAAGTATGTGGTTTATCCAGAATCTTCTCACAATATCATTCAACTCAACAGACGCAGCACGTCCTGCGTTAAAAGAATTATATACATGCCACAACACCCCACTATCATGTATCCATTACTTGTCAAAAACGGTGAGGAATTCCGCGTTTACAGCCTCGGAGTATGTCTGGCACGTTCGGACCATCGCATTGCAGGTGATAAATCAACGACACCAAATTTATTCCGCGCAACACTCTCGAAATAACTTCTCCTTATTGGAACAGAGGCCTACGTCTCTCACGAGCAAAAAGCCCAACCAATAACGTCTATTCGGATTCATTGCACACATCAGTCACGGCTGGTGTGTACCGCATCCAAAGGAATATCCCGAAATTTTTAAACGCACGTCGGGAACAATAAAATAAAATAAAGGCGAATCGCCGGAACTACGTGCAAAGAGCGCTTCCGTGGCACGTGAACGTGCCGCGACCCCGGAACGTGCGAGGGCGTGCGAAGCTTGTAAAACACCGACATCCGACAGCCGCGGCGACTTAAACGCACGCGTGTAAGGGCCGCCGCCGCCGCCGGCGAGAAGCGACTTCTCAAAAGAAAAGTCGCCCGAAGGCGGGGGTGCGGCGGTGCCTGCTACCGCAACGCATCCCGTCTCCGGGAAAGGGAACACCCGTCTCCCAACGAGAAAAAAAAAAACGAAAAAAAACGAGAAGATGCGAAGCGGTGCGCGTACAGACAGCAGGATCCCGCAGCTTCCCGATAGTTCAAAGGAGTTGTTTCTCCCGCAGACGCCTACTGGCGAAAATAAAGGAAATATTTCTTATTCGACGCCCCCCTCCCCCCCCCCCGAGCAGCCGGCTCCCCATCTCGTCTCGTGGCCCGCGCTGGGCTGCCCCGCCGCCTTCGCCGCTCCCGCTCGCCCTTTTGCATGCGACAAAGGTCTCCTCGTATAAAGGAAACCCGGGCGAAAGCTGGCGCCTGCCGCCGCCTGCTGGGTTCGAGTTCTATTACATTTCTCCACCTCCGCGCGCGCGTGCGCCGCATGAAGCTGCAGCCGACCGGGCGGGGGAGGGGGAGAGAGGGGCCGGAGGTTTGTGGGGCCGAGGGCCGCTCAGATGGAAGAGGATGGCTCGGAGGGTGGGGGATATCAGTGGCAGAAGCAGTGGCCGGGGATCGAACGCACCAGGCGAGGAGGGCGGGGCAGGGTGGGGTGAGCGGCGCAGAGTGGGGTGGGCAGGGCAGAATGGGGTGGCGGGGTAGAGTGGAGTGGTGGGGTAGAGTGGGGTGGCGGGGTAGAGTGGGGTGGCGGGGTAGAGTGGGGTGGCGGGGTAGAGTGGGGTGGCGGGGTTGAGTGGGGTGGCGGGGTTGAGTGGGGTGGCGGGGTTGAGTGGGTGGCGGGTTGAGTGGGGTGGCGGGGTTGAGTGGGGTGGCGGGGTTGAGTGGGGTGGCGGGGTTGAATGGGGTGGCGGAGTTGAGTGGGGTGGCGGGGTTGAGTGGGGTGGCGGGGTTGAGTGGGGTGGCGGGGTTGAGTGGTGTGGCGGGGTTGAGTGGGGTGGCGGGGTTGAGTGGGATGGGCGGGACAGAGTGGGATGGGCAGGGCAGAGTGGGATGGGCAGGGCAGAGTGAGGTGGCAGGGAAGAGTGGGATGGGTGAGGTAGAGTGGGATGGGCGAGGTAGAGTGGGATGGGCGAGGTAGAGTGGGATGGGCGAGGTAGAGTGGGATGGGCGGTTCAGAGGGATGGGCGGGGAGAGTGGGATGGGAGGGGCAGAGTGGGATGGGCGGGACAGAGTGGGATGGGCGGGGCAGAGAGGGGTGGGTAGGGCAGATGGGGTGAGCAGGGTAGAGTGGGGTGGAATGGGACAGAGATGAGTGGGACAGATGGGGCTGAGCGGGACATACTGAACGGATCGGTTGGACTGGGTTAGGTCGGGCAGACTACTCTGGGTGGGACAGATGGGGCTGAGCGAGATAGTCTGGTATGAATGAGACATACTGAGTTCGCTGGGTCATACTGAGCTCGCTGGTACAGACTGGACTAGGCGGAAACGTCTGATCAGACTGGACTGTGCGGGACAGACGTGGCTATGCTGGATGGGAACTGTGCTGGACGGGACAAACTATGAGAAAAGGGAGGCATGGGAGCGGGACAAACGAGACTGAGGGCTGGGTAACGGAGTGCTGAGATGGGCATGCGGCAGGAAAGGGCACAGGGCGATGGATGGGAGATTGAGAGCTGAGCGTCTAAGGGGAGCAATCTCGGGGAAAGGAGTAGGTGGATATGTGGAGACAGTCTATCGCACAGATACAAGCTCACGGCGCGGAAGAAATACCTTATCAGTTACAGTAGTGAGTCGGGTGGCGAGGACATGGAGCAGGACACGAGACGACGCCCAGCTCGTGCCCATAAGGTCGTGCCTGAGATATGACGCAGAGGTCTGCAGAGAACGAGGAGTGGGACATGACCTGGGACCTACGAGGGTCTCCGGAGCAGAAGGGGGTGTGCATATAAGAGGACAGTCTGGAGGGTGCGCGAAATGAGTGGCAGAATTGTTGGAGGATGACGTTAGAGAGATATGAAGTGGACTGCGAGGTGGTTTTGGGAGAGCTTAGAGCTTGTCCCGCTGTTGGGGGAAATCTGGTTCGGGAAAACCCTGGTATTGGACGGTAGGGCAGCACCCAGATATCACCATCTAGCGCGGGAATCTCACCGCCACCTCCCGAGGAAAGCATGCACTACACTTACGGGTCTAATGACCTTACCAGTTGACTCGTTCGGAATCGCTTATCAATCCATCCTTACGGTTGTCTGCAAACGAACATATTTACAAAATACGACGACCTTTCCATCTCGATCTTAGGCACACAAGCATCTCGATAACTTGATATTGCCAACATCGCTCGCGCGGGACGCAGCGAAGAGGGGAAGATGCGCAGCGCGTCACGAGGTGAAGGGGTGTGAAGGGTGGGGGAGGAGCGGGGCAGACACGAGCGCAGGGGCGGCTTAGATGCCGGGGCCGCGACTCGCGCCAGCTGCTTTGTAAACGATCTCCGCCCGGAGTGGATACGAACGCCCGCCGCCGCCGCCGCCCCCGGAGATATTGATGATGCTGCCGCGAAGAAACAATGCGGCGCGCGTGCGGGGGCGGGACAGGGGCGCAGCGGCGGCGGATCGCAGACCGGGCGAGGATGAAAGGGTGGAGCGCTGGGTGGGTGCGGCGTAGCTGGGGGGCGGGGCGGGACAGCGCGGAGCAGGAGTACGAGACGGGGGAGGAGTGGGGCGATATGGGCAGGGTGGTGACGGGTGGGGGCGGTGCGTAGCTAGACGTTGCGGGCGGAGTGGGTGGAAGAAGGTTGGAGCGGAGATGGCCCGGCGGGGTCGGAGGATAGCGTGGCGGAGAATGGTGGATTGGTTGGAAGAGGGATGAAGAGGGTGGAGCAAGGTCACAGGAGAATAGGGCGGGGTCAGTGGAGGGAGGAGTAGATCGGGTAGGGCGGGCGAGGTATTGCTGGCTCGGCGGGACGTGGAGCGGGATGGGGCGGGACGGGACGGGACGTGGCGGCGCGGGGCGGCACGGAGTGGCGCAGGGCGGAGCGGGGCGGAGCGGGGCGGAACGTGGCAGAGCGTGGTGGCGCGGGGCGGAGCGGGGCGGAGCGTGGCAGAGCGTGGTGGAGCGGGCCGTGCAGAGCGGGGCGGAGCGGGGCGGAGCGGGGCGGAGCGGGGCGGGGCGGGGCGGAGCGGGGCGGGGCGGAGCGGAGCAGGGTGAGTCGTGGAGACGGCACGGGACAGCGCGATACGGCACAGGGCGGCGCGAGGCGGTGCGGGTGGCACAGGGCAACGTGAGGCGGGGCAGTGTGGAGCGGCGCGCGGCGGTCCACGCGAGGCGGGCGGAGGGAGGGTCGGGTTAAAAGCGTTGCGAGGGTGGGACTGGGAGCGGTGGGAGAGTGCGGTGTCGCAGGGAGGGGCTGGGTGGCGTCTGCAGAAAGCAAGAAGTCGAATGCGGCGCAGGACGCCCTGATAGATGGGTTGATGTTGTGTGTGATAGGCAACGCCGCGCCAGTGTGAGAAGGGCGGGGAAGAATAATGTGAGTGGCGCATGCGGAGAAATGGTGTGTTGGATGGTCGGAGAGTAATGGAGGCTGCAGTGGATGCAGAATATATTTTTCGGGGAAAGAGGCGTATAGAATATCATATGATAATAGGAATCCAAAAAATGAAATGTATTGATGATGAAATAGATTTGTTGAATGCGAAAAAAAAAAAATTACATTGAAAATCGTTACGATGCGGGTAACGACAATATTGTAGAACAAGATAGTTTTCTCTACGAGATTCTTGGATGCTCCCGTTGTTTTATTTAATCCTCATATGAATCGTCCTCATATGAAACAAAAAACATGTTTAATTGTTTAAAATTAATGATTTATGTCGCTTCAAGATAACATTCACTCCAGATTCGAAAAAGTAATCGAATTACTATCTTATTGTTTTCCATGATTCTCTTTTCTTCATGACAAATAGACTTCATATAAAATTATGTGTTGATGTTTTTGAAAGCACACTTAAAGGATGAGAACATTGCTTCCTACGAATGCATTACGTACGATGTATTAAAATGTTTTGAATTCTATACTACGACATTCCACGTGATAGTATATCAATTCTCCTTAAAACGTTTTTTTAACATTTCTCTTCAGATATGTGAGAAATCCACTCCCAGACAGCATGTGTCCAGCGATGTTCTCTTATCCGAGTGTAAAAGCCTCACCTTCGCAAACGTCATATCTCTGTCTTTAGTCATTTATGTGTTTCTTGAATATTGTACGCCTTGTTTCATTTAATCTGTTTTCTTCTATAGTCAGCTTGAGAAGCGATGAAACACTCGTGGGAAAAATTCAAAGAATTTGAAAAATTGAAAATTCCTGGTAACGTGTATGAATTTTTAATTCATCTTGAATGTTTTTTTTTTTCGCTTGATTGGTGTTATCTATTTATTTCATGAACTCGCCTCAAATATTAAACGATTACCAAATAAAATATTATTTATGTTCATTCTTGCATTTTTCTTTAGTAAGTTCATTTCTGAATATTCACAAAATACAGTGCACATATTGTAAGTATCAGAACGATATTATTAGTTGTAAATGAGGCATAAATCTGACATCATCATAGAAGCCTACAGTGGTATACAATATTTTATTTCTGAAGATGCAGTGATTATTTATTTTGAGCCATCATTACAATATTTTAGAATGTGCATTTTTGAATGGTTTGGTTGTAAATAGTTCGGCGCCGCATTTTCGTGAAAATGAAAATATGACCAGTAGATCTGCATTCGCTACAGTGGAAAAATAAATGAAAAAATTGTTGTTACTGCCAACCGCATCAACCAATCACTTAATACTCATCCCCACCGGATATCTGCGCGGTCCTATCGCCCACTTGGCTTGATAATAATCTACCTATTGTAAAGGGAATCTACTATTTTATTGTGATTTAATGTTATCGTTCGTGTTCGTTGGGGTTCGACGATTTGTTGTGGTTCGACGTCTTATTATTGTTTGCGGAGGAGTTTTAAAGAACATCGGGCAAAATTGAATTTGGAAAAACAATAAATTAAAGAAATTAGATTTCAGTGGGAGACTGCTTTTTAGGAAATTGAGGACACTATGTTAAATACATGAAACACATATTAATTTACATTTTATTCTTTCGTCATATACCTGAACGTGATTATCGAATTCTTCAGACAATGGGTAAAATTGTTTGTTTCGTTTTACACCAGTTTGAAAAAAAAAATATTGATCCTGAAACAACGTAAATAGTAGTTAATAATTTCGAACATCCAAAAAATCGAAAAAATATTGATTTAACTTACAGGCTATTTGGAACGTTTTTACCGGTAGGTTCGACGGAATGTGATAAAAAGGGTGTAACCTTAAACTGTGTATCAATCAGCAATCCGAAAACCCAAGCGTTGCGCATAGCTGCTTGGGCGGGGTGGCAGGCAGGCAGGCAGGCAGGCAACAGGGTGTGTCGCCGATGCCACACCCCCCCCCTTCTTTCCCACCCACCCCTCCGCCCTCGCGCCCGCTCTGCGTCGTCCCGCAGCGTCGATGCATCATGCGAGGTGGGCGGGACCCATATACGCGCGGTGGCGCGCACCGCAGGAATGCAGAAACCCGACCCGACCTCTCAACTCCACCCGGCCCAACCCGACCCGACCCGACCCGCCCCACCCAACCCCCCGCGCCACGGAGACTACAACGCTCGTGCAGAGCCTATCTGCGCATCTTCGGCCGGCCGCCGCCCGCGTCGCCCTCCTAATGACCCCCTAAACTGTTTGTGTGAGTGTGTGTGTGTGTGGGGGGGGGGGGCTGGGTGTGATGAATGTGTGTCGGCAGATTCTTTGCTAGCGCCTGGCCACATTCTCAGTTCCTCTGCTGAGAAGTTGCGTTCTTAACTGCACTCGTAAAGTCTGCAGTGTCGTAAAGGTTGATTACAATACAATCTTGTAAAATACATATATTTATAATATATGTATTTTACATTATATTTTTAATTTTTACTTGCATTGATAAGAACAAAACTTTCCTTTTTTATGTTAAATGGTTATCATTGTTTCAAAGTAGATAGCCGGTGACTTATATTTTCAGAGTTCCTTTCTTGTATTTTGGAATGCGAGGATCATTTTCTTGGTCTGCTTTTTTGGTATAAATCTTTTTAAGTACGCATGTATTGTTACCGCATGTGGCTAATTCGCATATTAGTCAGTTAATGTCCACATTACCCAAATGAGTGGATAAAGTCCGAAATATGAACAGTTTCGAAGCGCGCTTCCGAGTTTAACCGAAAGTCCCAATGATCGTCGTCATTCATTGAACTTTATCCAAACCGCCTGGCTAATGTGCAAATTATTCTGCAAATTCGGGGATTGCCCATATTCCGGACTTGCACTGTAACATGTACACAATATATTGCCTAGAAAATATAAAGTGTGAATAAACATATAGTGTTTATCAGCAAATTAGATAAATTTTTATGTGGCCGGGCAATGTTTTATTTCACCCGCAAACATCTGCCAGAGCGTCGCTCCGGCACCAGTCCGCTGCTGGCGCCACCCACGAGCGAAGGCCGAGCTCTGCGCTCTGTGCTCTGGCGGGCGATGCGTGTGGCGCCCGCGGCTTCGTCGCCTCGCGCCTGGCGCCCACGCCCCCACGCCCCATTAGACAAATGACTGACAAATAGCGCGCCGCTCACTCGCGCGCCTTTTGGTTCGTTTCGGACGTGCGTTCGTACGTCTCGGAAGGCGAGGATCGCGCGTCGAGTAGTGGGGATGGGTGTGCGGTCTCCTTTCCGCTCTAGTGGAGATTACTAAGACGCAGTATTTTTAGCAATACATTTTTGTTTAAAATTAGTAAAGAAATGTTATAAATAACCGTTTAAGACGATTATGTATTTTCGTTTTTTCAATTCTCAAAACGATATCTCCTTTGACGTAATAAGCAATGCCACTTGCCGCTGAATCACTCGCCGGCGAGTCATCAAAGCAGCTCTTGACCAATATCATCATCTCTCAGTTATTGGCTCTTTTCCCTTCGCGAACAGTTGTTCTCTTAACCCGCCCGCCACCCGCGCATTGGGTTACTAAACTTCTTCGCCCTTTATATTCGTCCATTCTCACTGTGTTCGCTGCCCGTCCTCGCTGCCCGTCCTCGCTGCCCGTCCACGCTGCCCCTCCACGCTGCCCATCCTCGCTGCCCGTCCTCGCTGCCCGTTCTCGCTGCCCGTCCTCGCTGCCCGTCCTCGCTGCCCGTCCTCGCTGCCCGTCCCCTCTGCCCGTCCTCTCGGCCTGTTCTCGCTGCCCGTCCACGCTGCCCCTCCACGCTGCCCGTCCTCGCTGCCCTTCCTCGCTGCCCATTCTCTCTGCCCGTCCTCGCTGCCCGTTCTCGTTGCTCGACCTCGCTCCCCGTCCGCGCTGCCCGTCCTCTTCGCTCGTTTCCTCCTCTGCCCGTCCTGCCATCCGCCTCTTCACTCCTCCGCCCGTTTTTTCCTTCGCCTGCCCTCTTCTCCCGACCCCTCCTCCGCCCGTTATCTCGCCTGCCTCTCCTTTTCGCTCGCTCGTCGTTTTCACCCGCCCACCCGTCCTCACTGGCAGCTCTGGGTTCTGATTTAGCGCTGCGCAGCGGCTGATTCGGACGCGCGATATCCCGCCACGCTACTTCGCCGCGCTTCTGACGCGCGCCTCCCGGCTTGAATTACGCGTCCCCGGACAGCGGCAAAGGCAGAAGAGCCGAACGTCCTGCGCACGCTGCCACCACAACTGGCTCATTGAAATACGCTTCTGATAACGGGCTTTTTCTCCTCAAAAGCATAAGTGAAACTGTTGCTAACGTCTCTTGGTTGTGTTATTTCAACCAATTTCAGTGATTCCTATACATCTAAACGTATGTTTCCAGCCATTCACTTTGAAAATCATAATTGTATTAAAATTATAAATGATGGAGAAAGTATCGCATGACTGCGGTGATTGAAAGTTCGGTGAAACCGGAACGATTTCGAAATTCAAGAAGCAATTTAAATTTCTCATTTATCAAATTACCGCGCTGGATAAATATTCTTATATTGTTATTTTCTAACAAAATTTCGTAATTTGTGAGCATCGTTGTTGCGTATTTACATACGTTAGTTATTTTCAATGCTTTATTTAGAGTACAAAATTTAGAAAAGTCTACTAAAACTTGGTCATAATTCAGTCATTCTACTAAAACAAACTTATAAAATGCTTCTTTGTTTAAATCTTCAAATGAATGGCACGTACAACTGAATTAAAATTCATTGCATTTCTGAATGAGTATTTCGCAAATTCATTCATTAAATCCTACTTTTCCAAAAGAAAATGATCTCAAATAATATTTATCGTGAACAGAAACATTATTTAATGAAGAATAGTTCCGCTGACGTCAGACCAGGCTGGCGGCACAGGAGGAAATATGACTTAGGGAGGGGAAATGGATGACTAAACCACTACCGAATTCGAATAAACAATCAAAATTATAATGTTTTATTTCATGAAAAGTTCATATCCAGAAAAGTTCTCCCTGTACTTGGCCGCATCCAATTACGAAATACTGCTCAATACAAAGATTTGTCTTTTTAAGCACTACATTTCTGTTCCATCTCACAAATCCATTCAATTCAATTCCATCCGTTCAATTCTGCACAACAATTTCATTCATTTAATCTGTTTCTTCATTACATCACTTCCGTTCTACAGCTGGACTCTAATCGGTAGTTTTTTCTATAGTTCCTGTTATCATACCTATCGAATGCCGGAGCAGAAGGACCCTAACAAAGGGGAAGAAGTCGCGGCTGCGGGGCTCCGATGGGGGAAATACCTAGAGAGGAAACCCCGAAAGCCGGCGGGTAGGACGACGCCTCAGCTCACGTTTAAACGGGGTGAACATCGCCACCTCCCGGGGTTTAACGCTCACTACACTTATGGGACTACACACTATATTGGTTGGAACGCCTGAAAACACTACATAAACTCACTCTACAATTAAATTCGTTCACAAACTCCGTGCGTCGGAACGAAACTATGGCGAGGGTTCATTGCGAATCCAGTGATGTTTGGGAGAGCATGCCTCGAATGGACGCGACTCCTGACTGAATATCGTCAGTCGCGTCGCCGCGGGCGACGTGTTTGGCTCAGTCTCGATGCTGTTGCAATTAACTTCCGGTCGCACCGCAGTGAGCTCACCAGTCTTTCGGATTACAAAGGGAGAGAACCGAATCAACGCGTGGGACTAGATAGTGGTCTGCTTTCCCGCGGAAACACATTGGGAGGAGAGAATGAATGTATCAGGGGACTTTCTAAAATGTTTTCGTATTTTTTTGTGTGTTTGCCTCTACCAATTTTCATGGTCACCAAATATTGTAATAAATGATGAAAGAAAAGGTTACTAATAATTGTCTTGTTTTCAAGCAGCTGAGAAATGATACTCAAATTGCTTAGATGGTTTAAAATGGCATTGACTAGTAGGTGACTTCAATATTTTTTTCATTTTGATGTAGATCGACAATTTAGCCCTGTAAATAAACAAAGAAATATTTTAATAACGTGTGCCGATTATGCCCTTGCTCATGGCGCATGTAAACTAATCAATTCTTATTAATTTTATTCTTATATGATAAATAATAAAATACTGTATAGTAAGATATACTCTTCCATTATTTCAAAAAAGCATTTTTCGATTGCATATCTATACATTTTAGTAATAAATGTAGAATAGTTATTTTAACAATTTGCAAAGCGTGTAAAGTGTATCGCAGGGTTTATGAATTTGTTGGGTAGAACATTTCAAGGATTAATCTGCTAGGTCAGTCTTTCATACACCATTTTTTTTATGATGCAACTCAAAGAAATTAGGCAAGAAGCCAAAAAAGGATGTCGGATGAGGCCAAATAAATCACACGAGGAATATGTACCGTCTATGATTTATGATGCCAGAGGTAAGTTGGAAACATTGCGATGTGGATATAGAGCAGAAGTCCTCAAGGGCTATGAGAGGTGAGGACTTCGGTGAGATGCTTCAGCAGCCGGAGTGACGTGACAAAGTTAGCATTCCAAAGAGGCAGTGGGGAAGGAGGGGGGGGGAAGTGAAGATATCATAGGCAACAGGAGTGTCAGGAGCGACAGGATCAAGAGATGCGCCTCGAAGGAAGAAGCTGGTGCCGGGGACAGGCTCAGATCCACGGGCCGGGTGAGCAAGTGATGGCGCCGTCAGGGGGCGGGGCTGTTGCTGCCACGTGGGCCCCTCGAGGAAGACGCATGCCCCCCCCCCCCCCTCACCAGAAGGCCCAGCCACCGCCACCGCCACCACCGCCGCTGACGCTGCCGCAGGGACATTTTAATCCTCTAAAGAGCTTTGCCTGGTCCCCCGTAATTTTCTTATCGTTACAGATACGCGAGCAGTTGAAAGGGCACACAGGGTTGCCGCTTGTGACCCTCCCCGCCCCTCCCCTCTGCGCTGTTCGCACTCCCCCCGCCACCTGCGCAACCACGATCTCACCGCCGAGCCCGCCCCGCCCCTTTCCGTTTCGTACTGCTCTGTCCTGCCCCGCCCGGCTCCGCGCCCTGCTCTTCGCCCTACTCCCCGCCCTACTCCCCGCCCTACTCCCCGCCCTACTCCCCGCCCTGCTTCCCGCCCTGGTTCCTACCCGACCCCACCCTCTCTTTTCTTACCCTCTCCGCCACTATGTTCTGCTCCGTGCCCTCCGTTTTTCTCGCCTCCGTTCTCCCCGACCCTCTCCGCCAATCCCAATCTCCGTCCTGCCCATGCCGTCCGTGTATTTGCCGACGGGCATCAGTTTCTGGAGCACTTGGTGGGATGGAAGGGAGAGGGACACTGTTACCGGGAAACCTCATGAACATGGGAGAGTATCGTGTGGCAGCGACAGGGCACTAGAGTAGAGGTGCCTGGGAAGTCGAATTGCGTTTGACGACGTGGGCGATATGATGTGGAAATCTATGTGAATTGGATTTTTAATGACAAGGGAAGATAAAATTAATTAGGGTTCTTGCATGATTCTTTCTCCATCATTACCACTTGCTTTAAATGTATGAAATAATTTTTTTTTATACGAAAAATATGTATTTTCCCTAGGGCTTTTATCTAGCCGACAGCCAGCTACCTTTTACGTTCCGATGGGACAGATATGCGACCATAAACTAGACACCTATACACCTGCGGATTGCTCTGATCTGGAATTAGGAACGCGAGGCCCCTTGCGTCAACGCATCCATGGGAGATAAAGGACAAAGAACCATGCCCAAGGCGGAACTCGAACCCGCGAGCCTTCGGACCGAAGTGCTGAGTCTGAACACGCAATAACCCACCTTGGCCATCCAGTTCGGTACAACAAAAGATATAATAAAGATATTTTAATATTAACCTTATATTGAACTAATAAAATTAGTTAATATTAAATAGATCATATAGGTAATAGTTAATATTAAATATGTTACTTGGTTGGTTAATATTAATGACCATGTTACTTGGTTTTCAAGTTTTCCTTACTATGCTGTGGAGACACTGAAGATGAGGTAAAATACATCGAAACATGTCTAATGCTGTAACTGACTACTAGTTAGTTAATAAATTTGTTTGTGGAAGATCATTTCTTTTTCCTCCCATTGTATTACGATTAGTTAATAGTCTTGGAAAGGATTGATACAGTTCTTATGCACAGAATTTCCTGTCCCACAGACTCCTTTCTGCATTGTTGTGCCTTTCACAAATTTCTTGCCTCCTTCCTCCGTCCATTTAATTCCGCGCTGCTTTTGCTGCCCTTGTCCTCAAATGATTTTTCTCTCTTCTGCTCTAACGTATCTATTATCCTTCATCTTCCTTCTCACCCTCGTGCCTCTTCGTCGTTTTCAACTTTCGTCGCATCCATAGCTGTTCTTCAGTCATCGCTTGAATCCATTTCTTGAGTTTGCCTCTATCACCCCACCATTCCAACCCAACGTGTGCACATTCTGCTCTGGCCTCTCCGTGTCTCCCATCACCATTTCCTCCTCCTGTCGTCTATAATTCTACTAGGATTCCTAAACTTGCCCTCTAATAGTTTCCTTCTAACACCTTCTAACACCTTAGATTATCCAGTCTCACATCGTTGGGGACGAGCTGAGCTCGGTTGCAATACGGATGGATTAATAACTCTGTAGGTCTCGGTTTTCATGGCCCGAGTAGCCCTCAATTGGGTTCTTGGCTTCGTCGCAACCGTACATGTCTCCATTCACAGGAAAATGAGGAGGTACCGCGCTTGAGCATAGCGAATGATTCCGGTACCAACTGGAAAAGCTAGTAAACTGAGCTGAAGGAGCCGACCCAACCAGGGTAATAGGCATAATAGGCATATAATAAGGAAATAATTATGTGCGTCGTCATTGCCAACAATATTATTTATTAAAAAAGCAACTTTCGATGGCGTATCCATCATCATCAATTTTCTGCTGTAAGGAAGCCACAAAAACGACTACGAGAGAGTCGTTTTTGTGGCTTCCATACAGCAGAAAACTGATGATGAAATAGCTAAGCCATCGAGAGCTGCCTTTTTAATAAATAATATTGTTGGCAATGACGACGCATATAATTATTTCATTAGAAATGCCAACGATAACTTTCCACAACATCTATATAATAAGGACATTGATTCCTTGCCTATCTAGACGTCAGTCTGCCTGTGCGTCTTGAGTGTGAGTCTGAAAGGAGTGCCAATGTGTCGAAAAGCGAAGTGTGCACCTAAGGAGCCTGGAAACCCACTGGTACTAACAAAGCAGTAAAGTAAGCTGTTGGCAAACGTCACCCTTTTCTGCCGTCGCGTCGTCTCGGTGCGTGGCTGCGCTACCTCATCGTCGAGCGCCGGCCACTCAGGGCAGAGCGTCGTGGGGAGGGCGGCGTGCAGTGCGTGGGAGGAGCTCGCGAGAGCCCTTAGATGAGAGGTATAAAGTGCTGTGGTCGACTGCGTGTCTTTAAAAGCGCCGCCGGAAATTAGTTCCGGCGCCACTCAAGAGAGGCCGGCGATAGCAGACGCCGCGGCGCCGTCACGGTCGACCAGGCTCCGGAGCGGACGGGCGCATCCGTACCGGACAGCTGGCCAGCGGACCCGCAGCCCGAGCAGGCTATAAGAGCCGCGCCCGGCGAGCAGAGGACAGTCAAGCTCCTGCCTGTATCGAGATGTGATTCGTGAATGGTGAACAAGTGCGGCGACACGGCTACGGATATGGACTTCCTCCCTCGTGAAATAGTGAACGGTACAACGGCTGCGATTTCGGACGTCTCCCCGGGAAATTGTGACTTGGACATTCTTCGGTACATCTTGTGGAAAATTGTTTGGAACTGGCTAGAATTTGTGTACCTCTGTACGGATTCTGGTTGGAATAAATCCAGTTTTAGAAATTGCTTTCTTTGGGATACTACATAAAGGGGAAATGAAAATAAGTCACGATAAAAGTAAAAGAGAGGAAAGAAAATGAAAGAAATTGAACGAACAGCAAAGAGCAATAACAAAGCTGGACGAATGTGAAGACCCTCTAGGGTGGTTCGTTGGTTAGCGTGCTGGTTTTCCACGGCGCAACCCCGGGTTCGATTCCCGACCGAGGCGTATTAGTTGCGCTGAGTGCGCTTCTCTTACCAATTCTATTGCTGTGTGACGTAACGAAAGCCCGTCGTAAGGTTAAGAAGACCAGTTAAACGGTGAAGGAATGTCTTCGTGCTAACCACACGAACCCCTTATCCCTTGGTCGAGAGGCTGGCTCACCGCTGGTTGGCCAAGGCCTGCTTTGGGCTGTCGAGCCAAGAACAGCAAGAATGTGGAGGAGGTAATTTGCGTTGGAGCAAAATCTATTGAAAATATTCAAATGTGATGGGGGCAGAGGGAAATGAAAAAGGCTACCGGAACGAAGAAACTGCCGGGTGATTTATTAATTGAATAGCAATATTAATTGAATAATTTCAGAATGATTCAAATTTCAAATGGAACACTTCAGAAATATTCATTACAATTTACTCAAACCTCGCACACGATTTAAAAAAAAATTGTTTTTCTTAAGTTACGAAGCCTATGTTATATTGGTACACTATCGCTCTACTTTCCTGTAATA
Organism: Gryllus longicercus; assembly: GCA_038098605.1. Classification (NCBI taxonomy): domain Eukaryota; kingdom Metazoa; phylum Arthropoda; class Insecta; order Orthoptera; family Gryllidae; genus Gryllus; species Gryllus longicercus. The sequence continues at coordinate 110,523 of JAZDUA010001087.1, read as the reverse complement.
TATTTAAAGATGTTTACTCTCTTAAAACTTCTCGTAGAGGTAAATCGAACAAAACACATTTTTTCCTTTGAATAAGATGTCATAATTCTGCACATTTATAACTCTAGAAAATATTCTCATCATCGGTAAGAAAATTAACTGCAAAGAACGAAAACAAAATAAAGGGGCTTATAAAAATAAATTTACAAAATATTTTAAATTCAGTTTTACATCGAAAAATTACTTTTATAGCAACTATAAACTTACTAAACCAGGTAAATGTGCTTTACAATAAAACATTTTTAAATAAGCGGTACTATAAACTTTCACCGAAGAATAATCGTTTCTTTGAATGTGATATGTTTACAGTCGTTCTCTGCAAACACTTTCAGATTTTGAGTAGATTCGCAGTATTGTTAATTACGTAATATATCCTTGACTGATCTTGTAGTAGAAAAACATAACGCTTTAAGAATGCTGTCTTGTAAGATAGGACTTCGTTGTATATAGTTCACCTTTGGATTTAGATTAATGGCCTAACATGCCTCCAAAAGGTTTTTCTTCTTCCTCTTCTCCCCCAAATCACATTATTCGTTCCACAAATATTTGAAATGCTATTAGCAAATTTCTGAGTTGTTTGCAAACTTACGTCTCACTCCCTAGACACTTTGATTATGTTAATACCCATTTCCCCAACAAATAGAAAAGAAAAAAGTCCAACGTAGCATTGCAATCTTCCTTGCGAAGTGACAAAGCTGCCACGCTTTTTATCCAAAACTATTTCGATCACCGACTTTTCAGAGAACCATACGCGGACATTTGTATGCACAAGTGGAGCAAGCACTAAAAATTCCGAGGAAGTTTACTTCGAGACTTGAAAAGGCGATTGAGTTCAGGGTCCTCGCCTAAGATGGGCCTAATAAATCGACGTACTGAGTTAGCGACAGCGACCGCATGGAGCGCTAGCGGCAGGTTGCCTGGCCATTCTCTGTCGTAGGTCGTAAAAATAAATTGAACGCACACGCAGAAAAACGGTTCTGTCGCTGCAGTCCGTGGCATTTGGGGCGGTGAGGCTTTTTGTATTGCTCCTTTTTCCGTCGGAGGAGAGCTTGGATGCACGGCATTACGGAGTTGAGTGGCAGAGAGTTTGGAGTACGCAGTTGCTTGAATTGCAGGCTGCCTTTCTGTTAATGAACAAATGGATGGACCATTTAGAATTCTGTACATGTCAGCATTTTTAAAAATTTAGAAAACAAATTGGTTTTATTTTCTAGGTTAAAACAACAGCAAATGTGTTATTACAGTTCGCTTGTACATTATTTAAAAATGCTTGAAATTCATTTGCTACGACCCATAAATTCTATATTATTTTGTTTCGAAAGTTATTATAGTAACGTATCATTATTAATTAAAGCTTATTAAATATGATTCAGTGAATTAAAAAAATGATCAAATGAAGTAAATTTCAAGTAACTAACTTTTACATAATGAATTTCTTCTATTTACACTTTTATTAAACATTTTTGGGGGAGGAACCAAATCATTTACAACTAAGACTGAAACAATATTTCCTGAAACGCATGTTATTTCATTTCCTTAACCAATAGTTTCATTTGGAGATTATCTTATTGTCTTGAAATGGCATATTCAAAGGAAGATCAGTATGCAGTTCATATTTAGACGGAATACAATTTTTAGTATTATAACCTGCTTTATAAACTAAAAACATTGTAATGAGATTTCATGACGTTACCAGCCTACCATCTGTGAAGTTGGACGCTCCCTGGAACACAACCTTGGAACCATGAGTGCTTCGAGTAAACGAACCTCACTCTCCCCCAAGTATTTTTTACACATATCCCGGAGCGTGGACCAGGTTCTGTCCAAACACAAAAGGGGCTGCCATCCGAGTTCCGCTTTTAGCATCTCGGATTCCAAGGCACGAAGGTTCCCCGAGGGGAAGGCGTTCGGCGAAATATTAGGCGGCTTTGCAAGGCCCCTTGATCCACCCGCTTGCTCGCCCCCACCCTCCGCCCCTCGCCTCTAGACCCCGCCCTTTCAGGCTCGCTCTCCTTCCCCCTCGGCGCACACCCTCGGCCCGCCCTGTCGCCCGCCCTGTCGCCCGCCCTGTCGCCCGCCCTCTCGCCCGCCCTCTCGCCCGCCCTCTCGCCCGCCCTCTCGTCCGCCCTCTCGCCCGCCCTCTCGCCCGCCCTCTCGCCCGCCCTCTCGCCCGCCCTCTCGCCCGCCCTCTCGCCCGCCCTCTCGCCCGCCCTCTCGCCAAGCCCTCTCGCACGCCCTCTCGCCCGCCCTCTCGTCCGCCCTCTCACCCGCCCTCTCGCCCGCCCTCTCGCCCGCCCTCTCGCCCGCCCTCTCGCCCGCCCTCTCGCCCGCCCTCTCGTCCGCCCTCTCGCCCGCCCTCTCGCCCGCCCTCTCGCCCGCCCTCTCGCCCGCCCTCTCGCCCGCCCTCTCGCCCGCCCTCTCGCCGTCCTCTCGCCCGCCCTCTCGCCCGCCCTCTCGCCCGCCCTCTCGCCCGCCCTCTCGCCCGCGCTCTCGTCCGCCCTCTCGCCCGCCCTCTCGCCCGCCCTCTCGTCCGCCCTCTCGCCCGCCCTCTCGCCCGCCCTCTCGCCCGCCCTCTCGCCCGCCCTCTCGCCCGCCCTCTCGCCCGCCCTCTCGCCCGCCCTCTCGCCCGCCCTCTCGCCCGCCCTCTCGCCCGCCCTCTCGCCCGCCCTCTCGCCCGCCCACTCGCCTGCCTTCTCGCCCGCCTTCTCGCCCGCCCCCTCGCCTACCCACTCGCCACGCCCTCACGCCCCGCCCTCTCGCCCCCGCCCTCCCGCCACATCAGAGGGACTGGAATGACATTAGTTGATGCCCTGAGCCATCTCTCCCGGTTTGAACGATTTCGAGACATCGCGGGTACCCATGGGTTGGATGACCAACTAGGATCCCCGAGATCTAACAGCGCCGAGGCCAGATGCCCCTTCCGGGACATATAATGGCTAAATACGAATACAAAATCTGCACGAAAACTGTACCGAGAAAAAATGTCTTTAAAGCTGCGGTGCTGAGGAAGCAAGAGCAGTGCTGCGAGCGGCGCTGAGCAAGAGAAGCAAAGGGCCTGGCGAAGGGCGCTGTGGGCTGACTGAAGGGAACGAAGCGGGGCGCTTCGATGACCCTTGAGCCGTTAGCCGGCCTTCCGGACGGCCCGTCCTCGTCTTCCGTCCCCGGGGATCCGGCCTGAGTGAGGACACGACTCCAGGGGACCTCACAGGGCAGTGTCCACCTGCCTTCGTGCAATCCTAAGGGGTGAGACGGTAAGGTTGGGCGAGGAACTGATAATCTGTGGCCGAAGTTGAAGAAGATTTACGTTGAGTAATGGATTCCTTGTTTCATATGCCAATCTTATGAGAATGAATTTTCAGATGTGATTTTGACAAATGTGTATTTATTAAACTTTAATGTTATTTATTATTGCGGACTCAACTTTTTGGGTGGAAGAACATGATTTGTTAATGAATCAAACGTGCAATTTGTTCTTACTGATATATGCACGTGCTCTATTAAACGTAAATACTGTTCTTGTGTTTCTTTTTCATAGAACTCAGACTTTCAGGTCGCAAAAATATGTTTTTAAAATATGTTTAAGCGTGTGATGCTGCTGTTTTGGGAAGCATACTGTCCAGCTCGTTTCGAAATTTAGTAGTGGAAATAAATAAATGGTTGTTTTTCATTCCTCAAGCATACTCTTAAAAATACATTATTTACTGTTTATATTATTTATTCTTTGAGGAACACGTATATAAGTTCTGCGTTTTTCTCTTCGAACATTTGTGTAACATCATTAATGAAACCATGTCGTTCAATGTACAGTTAACTATTTCCATCCAGGTCCCCACCTTCTAGTATTTATTCAGTTTCAAAGTTCGTTTTCACAGTCGACTTAGTATGACATCTAATATTGCAAAGTATGTCTATAAGGAAATTGTCAAAGTTTCGAAAGACGAGCAATTAGAAAGTCTTTCGAATTCTTAGTACCTTTCTGGAAAACTTTGAGTCGTGCATTCAAACGTAGTAAAAGTTCCAACTCTGTGTGGGACGTATTAAGAAGCCTCTTTGCCTTGTTTCACGAAAAAAAGAGAACAAACTGAAAATGAAGTTTGTTTACAAGGGAAAGTCGCTCGACGTTGGTATTAGTCCTTTCACTACGTCGCTAATTAAAGTACAGAAGGCTATGAATACTTTTTTTTTCAAAAAGTGCGTTAATTAAACAACAGAATGAAAGTGACACTTAATGAATACAATAATAAAAATATTTTCCATTCAACGATAAATATGGCCAAGATTTTTTTACGTTCCTTGGCTAAATCTAGTAATGTACTGAAACCCGCGATCAGATCCTAATTCCTAATTGTCATGTTAACAATACATCATAACCATCGTCTAAGAAATACTTATACTGAGGGGTGGCATTCTGATTAAAATAAATAATTATTCTAGTTCTAAATTTCTTAGCACCAACATTTCACAGAACACCAACATGGCAAAATGAGATCATCTTGTTTGTTAAAATTTTTCGATTATATCACCCCTAAGTTCGTCATTCTTTGGAATTTTCGAAAACATTTCGCAGATATTACATCGAAAATGATAATAGAGGTAGTGTTTTGCTATTTCTCTGCGTAAAGATACTATTTTGTACTTAACTTACTTATTCAGCGAGGTAATGCAATTGCTTAAAAGTCGAACAGTCTTTTGTTTCCCCCCGAGGCCATCCAATTGAAGTCCTGTTTCTTCGAGTGTCTCAGAAGGATTCGATCGACTTGAAGTACTGCATACCTTTCCTTGTGTGGTGAGAAAGTGCCTTAGGCACGAATTTGTAAAGCTGAAGGCGTAATTGCCCTGGTTACGGAACACTCTCATCCATTTGATTCGCCTGATTATCAACCCACCTGAGGTAGAAAGATCACAACGCCCTGAACTACATTAGAATACATTAAACTCATCAAGGGGGGATTGGCAACTGCCATTAGATAGGATAAAAATATCTCAGTCTCACGATGCCATTGTGTTAGAGTTTTACGATTGTTTCACGGTAAATTAAATTCTCCTTATTTTATAGTGTAAACATGCATATATTCACGCTTAAAGTACCTGAATTCTTCACTTTATAGTGTATGAAATTACCCCCACTTTTAATACTTATATGGGATTATTATCGGCTTTATCTCTCTTACCTATCTGTTACTTGTTTTAAAATCTTTACAAGTTCCTCGTTCGCACACGATTTAATTGTTTGAGTTGTAATTAGTTTATCAAGTTATACATTGATGAAATTCAGCAAATATTTTACTTCACACTTTCTTGTAAAGACATGTCAGTTAAATTCCAAGATAAGCCCTATATTATTGTACATTCTACAGAAAATTTAACACTACAAACACTAACAATTGCCAAGGTAGACTTTAACTCTATGTTCTGAAAATGTTTTATTTCTAATAGATGTTTACTTTTCTTTGGTTCTTAAGCTGGTTTTCTTTTTAATATTTCCATATTGATGATATATTCCCAAAATGTAAGAATACATTTTTAACCTCAATTCAATTATCTTTGATCTAGCAGAAAGAACGGGAAATCTTCCTTAATATAGACGCCAAGAGTCTGAGCTATCCTTTCCAGTATATCCTCGTAAGTAATCATTTTATTAAGAATCTAAAATACATTCACGTGTTGCCGAACTTGGGCATATCATCTACCTTCCAGAAATCGGAGACGCGGGAACACCGTAATCGGCTTAGGTCGTGAACCTCTGCGTTATAGTCTCACGTGCCTGGACAAAAGGGAATGCGTCACCACTAAATCTTGGGCTGAAGTGGCCACAAAAGGACATTTGATGGCCTCAAGGAGATAATTTGTTTGAGAGAGACGTTTGTTGATTCAGATTTAGATTTTAGATTTATTTAGTCAAAAAACAGTAAAAATTATCATTATGTAAGTTACCTCAGATGAAGTGTCTATTATTTGCTCGGACGGTCACATGACTCCTTAATTAGATCTGCTGATGAATGATGGGAAAGAGGGCCTTGATTCTCCATGAACCGACTAATGGAGCGTTTGAATAATGTATAATCATATTATGGTTATCCTTCTGTTAGGACGTTCAAAAATGTACTCCAGCTGATCGCAGACGACCTGTGTCATTTACACGACACCCTCTTTGAGAATGAACCAGGAGATTTTTGATGACCAATTGTGGCACAGACACCTTGTTGAAGAATGTAATTAGTACGCCATAAGCAAATTCACCTGGATTCATAGAGAATTTTAATCGTACGGAATGTAGATTTCTGTACGTATCCTAACTTCATGTATTTGTCCTCATCTCTTGTAATCGAAAATGTACAAACTATTTTCCCACTTGATATTTTTGTATTAATAATGGCTATATTTTGTTTTGATACTCGTTTAGATTTGGTGCAAACCTGCGACTTCATTCATTTGTTCCCCACGTCGCGAAGAGACTGTTGTTATGGGTCCGTTACAAATAAATTGTGTAAAGAATGCGTGTTCGTTCCAAACTAGTTTTTGCTGTGTAAGTGATGAAGTGGACGAATGCTGAAAACTAAATGTAACTTTCCTCATCCATCATGAGTCGTATGTCAGTTCTGGCAGGCGAATCCTACAATATTGCAAGGGTCGCTGTGAAGAAATTAATGGAAGGTGTGCGAAAACCATCTGCGTCTATTAAAGTTGGAGATAAAATCCCTGATGTGCGGTTATACGAAGATGATCACACGAAGGTTGTGAGTCTTGCTAAAATATGTGCTAATAAGTTGGTAGTCTTATTTGGTGTTCCCGGTGCATTTACTCCCGGGTGTTCGAAGACTCATCTTCCTGGATACATAAGGAGGGCAGAAGAACTGAAAAATAGTGGAGTCTCCGAAATTATTTGTGTGTCTGTTAATGATCCTTTCGTTATGAATGCATGGGCAAGAGAACACAAAGCAATGGGAAAAGTGCGTATGCTGTCAGATCCTATGGGAGAGTTTGTCAGAGCAGTAGATTTGCATACTCATCTACCATTTCTCGGTGAAATTAGATCCAAACGGTATTCGATGATTATAGATGACGGCATCGTAAAATCACTAAATGTAGAGCCTGATGGAATCGGATTGACATGTTCTCTCGCCGATAAATTAAAAATCAGCGATGAACTAAAGTTATAATATGAAGAAAAGAGTATTTCTAGTCTGGAAAAGACACTATCAATTTTTTGTAAAACTGAATACTTTATGTAAAACAAATAGTAGCGACCCACACTACTTGATAATTGAATAAAATGTTTTAGTCGCAGTTATCACATGTTTTTGTTCAATATTATTTACCTCCATATACTTTCAATTTTGGGTTAAAATAAGTGATGTATTAGGCGTCACTAAGTAAAGGCAAATCCCGTATGTTTGCTGTAATTTATACTCATGTACTATCGCGCTTCAGGGCGAAATTATCTGAAAAAGTAATGTGCTGTGTGAGATTAATATTTATAGATGTTTATCAAACTTCAGAATTTCGTAGTAGATTACTTCGTTTTGTGCACTTCTAAGACATTTTTCTAATAATTGGGTTGTATTCATTTATATTTTAAAATGTTAGAAAGAAAATAATCAGTTGAAATTGCCGGTCAGGTAATTTCAAATAAACTCACGTGAAATCTTATCCTATTAAGCAAATTACTTCCTTTAGCACATCGTGTAATCAGAATCCAAGTGTTGTGGATTCTTGTTACTGAAAAATTGATTGACGGCAAAAAGTCTTCCCGTCTGTCTGTGGTTAACGCTAGGGACTAAATCATTCAAAACATTTTCTCTAAAATTGATATTCCCTGATCAATCAGACCGAACACAAAGTCCTGCAAGTTTCAAATGAATATTTTGATTTTTGGTGGTTCTTTACATAAAACCTCCACTTTTTCAAAATTTTCTAAGAATTTCAAATATTTTCTCCTTCCATAGAGTGAAGAACGCTTAAAAAATGGGGCAGGTCCAATTTTTGTTGAACTGTAGAAACTCTGAATTTTCCAAAATTGCAATTGAAGAAAGGTATTATTTACGTAATAAAATATTACCTACAATGAGGAATATTTAAATAAAGTAATGTAAAATAAAAATATGAGTATTTTGAGATCATTAGTAGTTTTTGCGTAATTTTGCGTGAAATACTCGTATAAGCAATTTCTAACCAATTCAATTTTTGAAAATGGCACTATTTTTTCTTGAGATATGGCAAAGACTCTTAAAAGGTGCAGATCTCATTTTCGGAAAACTCTCTGTATTTTCAAACATCTCAACAACAACAAAAACATTGTAAAAGAATAATATTGATAATATAGATATTTGAAATGTGTTCTTCATTATTAGATGTTAATGCAATGTTGTGTAAATTGTTTTGAGAAAACTGGGAGTTTACGCGTAATTTTATTTTATTTTAACGCGTTTAAAAATATGTTGTTAATAGAATTAATATAAATTTTCCAACAATGTAAAATGGTTTAAACATTTTTAACCCAGTAAATTTTGAACTGGGTCATAGTCTCATCTTGGTCCCCCCCCTCCCGGTAGCACCCCTTGAGAAGGAGATGGCTCCCAACGACCGCGTGTGTTCCTAGGGTGCTGAGTCAGGGTGCCGGGTGTACGTTAGCCTCCGGCGCGTCTGCCCGTGGACACCCGAGGGTGCAGCCCATCACCCGCCCGTATCTGGCAGGCGCCACGCCCCCCGCGCCTCGCACCTCCCTTGAGCAATATCGAGCCGCAAACCACGCCGCCCACGGCGCCCCCCCCCGTTCCCGCCACCCCATGCCCACCGCTGCCCGGCTCCCTCTGCCTCTCCGCCACCCCGTCGCCGCCCCCACCCCGCCGCCGTCCTCGCAGCCCCCGCCGCCCCCGCCGCCCCGCCGCCCCCGCCGCAGCCCGCCACCTCCGCCGCCCCCGCCACCCCCGTCGCCCCCGCCGCCCCCACCGCCCCCGCCGCCACCGCCGCCCCAGCTGCTCCCCCTCCGCCGCGCCGCTGCCTACACCGCCTCCCTCGCCCCCTCCGCCCCCCGCCACGACGCCCCCCGCCCCCGCCCTTACCCCGCCGCCCCGTTACCGTGCCACTCCTACCGCCCCCGCCTCCGCCTCCACCACCTCCCAACTCCTTCCTCCCTCTCTCTCTCTCTCTTGAGCAATACCGGCGCCGCAAACCACGCCACCCACGGTGTCCCCACCGTTCCCGCCACCCCATGCTCACCGCTGCCCGGCTCCTCCGGCCTCCTCACCTCCCCGCCGCCGCCCACGCCCCGCCGCCGTCCTCGCCACCTCCACTGCTCCCGCCACCCAACCGCTCACGCCCTTACCACGCCGCCCCACCTCCCTCGCCACCTGTCTCGAGCAATATCAGGACCGCAAGCACCACCACCCACGCCGCCCCGCCCCACCCTGTCTGCGGCGCGGCGCCACCCGCGCCGGAAGGCGAGAACTGCGCCCGGTGCGACAGCTGCCTGCAATGGACCCGCAACCCCACCGCTCCCCCATGGCTTCGCACCCTCTGCAGGTGGCGGGCCCTACCATGTTCGAGGTCTGGCGTGAAACGGCCAGACAAATCAAATTCACGTGGCTTACACTGCAAATTACAATCTACAATGAAAATAAGTTTAAAGAAAACAACACAGAATGAGAGCATATGGAATTTGTGGAGGATTAAGTGGAAGGCGGTTTCGCCGGTAAAATTTTTTGGGGTTTCCCAATTTCACCTTTCTGTCATTCTACTATTGCTTCTTCATCTTTCATATCACGTATTCACAATCAATTATCCATTAAATCATTCATACATTCCAGGTATGTCTGCACGGTACAGTAGGCACTGCCATCACAATAAAGAATATGTATCGAACTTAAATCACACCAAGTTGAGTCGTTCCGGAGTATCGAACATTTTGTGCGTTTGTCATTTCATAGATTTTCATGGAGAGGATGGAACTCTCTGTTTCCAGTAGATTCAAGAACGAACAACGACTAGCAATTCACTCTCACAATTTCCATTATTTACACCCCAACGCCTCGATTACGTTATTCCCAAATCTTATAAAAGTGTCCAATCAAAATTATTATTTCAGCATTGCATTCGAAATAAATTTTCTGTCAAGATGAATCAAAATACCAAATCATGATATTAAAGTCGACCTTCTCTTAGAAATATGTAATATAAAAACAATATATCTCTTGGAAATACTACACAACTGTAATTGAAAACCGCGTTAGTAATTAATTGTTACAAAATGCGCTTGTTTGAATTGAACTTTATTTAAACTGACAAAAAATGACGTACATTTTTTCAAAATTATTGTATTAATCCATGTTTAAACTATTTTTCTGATCTCTTTGTGTACTGAACGCCGTTGTTTCAATCCAGTAAACAAATATAAGGAGAACAAAAAATTCTTGTTAATTGCAATAGCTTTGGTGTTCTTTATCCTACTTTAAATAGTGATCCCCTACAAGATTTTGTTTCACATATAAATTTAATGTGTTCCAGATCGCAACTTGATGTAATGTTTGTTGATATAAACGTTTGTTGTGCTTCTACCGAATAATTCCAAGAACTTGAAGGAGAAAAAGGGACTTTGAAAGAGAATTCCCCACAAATGTTCTTGGGTCACCTTTTAAACGTGTTAATGTTGAATTTTTTCGTAGACTGAGCTAGAAACCGTGTAGTTCCAGCTTTTATTTTGATTAGTATTGAATGTAGAGTCTATTTTGTATGTTGGCTCTCCTGCTTGCTGCTCCTTAATATTCACTTGTTCTTGCTTTCTTGTGTTGATATACACGTTTTTTGTACCTGCTTCTATTAGTTGTGATCGTTTTAGCTGAACTTTGTATTAACAGTGGGTAGAAGTGCGAAACTATTCAAAAAATATCAATTTAGAGGCAACCAATATATCTCAAATTGGAGTTGTGAAGACAGTGATGTTTCGTACAAAATAATTGATAGAAATAATCTTGAAAAAAACTCCATGAACATCGAAGTTCCTTCACAGCCTGAACAAAAAGGACAAATATTAGGAACCCTGTGTATTAATATTTAATTCAAACAAATTAATAAAAGCCATCATGCTTTCATAAAGACAGGGAAACGAAGCTTTTTGTTATCACAAACTGTAACCGAAACCGCAGCATTTTATTTACCGAAACCGGATCTTTATTTGAAATAACTCGGATAATGGTAACACCATTGTGCAGAAATTCGCGGCAAGGCAAAGATTTCGTGCAAAAAGCGAAGAGAGCTGGAAGGGGGCCCGCGAGAATAAGACGGCAGCGGAGGCGCTCCAAGACGAGAGACATCTCTGCGAAGCCTCCCCCCCCTCCGGGGGGAGGGGGGGGGGGCAAAGTGCGGCGTAAGCAGGACGGCGAATGGCAAGGGACCCGGAGCGCGCCACGCCACATCCCGCCACGCCACGCCGTGCCCTCTCGTCGGCTCAATTATTTAAGTGCAGTGCCCGCAAAATGCGTATGAATGTTAAAGCGGAACGCCTCGTTCCAGCTTCGCCGCCCGGCGCGGCGCGGTGCGGCGCGGTGCGGGCGCAGAGAGCAGGACGCGGTTTAAACGGCGTCGCTTCGCCGCGACTCCCAGCAGGCGCTCCTCGGTCGCCTGTTGGTCGCCTTTGAGGTTCTGTCGGGCGTTACGCGGACGACTCTTTGTGGTTCTTCTGTCGACCCCCTGACTCGTCTCTGACATTCCATTCGGTCGTCTTTGTCCTTCGGTATCTCCTCGGCTGTCCCTCGCTCGTCTCTCGATGGTCCCACTCTCGTCCCTCGGTTGTTTCTCGGGTGGTCTCTCGGTCGTTTTTTGATCGCCCGTCGCCCGTCGCTCGTTCTCGATCGTCATTCGCTCGTCCCTCGGTCACTCCTGGTTCGTCTCTCGCTCGTCTCTCGATCGTGCCTCCTTCGACTTTCGGTTGACTCTCGGTCGTCTCTCGCTCGACTCTCGCTCGATTCTGGAATGTCCCTGGTTCGACTCTCACACGTCTCTCGATCATCTGTCACTCGCCTTTCAGATATCAATGATTTTTATGAAATGAATTCTATTTAGATCATTTACGAAGATTATTATTATTACTATTATTATAAATAATATATTTAAAGTCAAACATAATTTATAGTAATTACTTCTTAATAAATAACTACCAAATGGCAAAGTATTATTATAAATTATATTTAAAGTCAAACATAATTTATAGTAATTACTTCTCAATAAATAACTACCAAATGGCAACGATAGTTGACAATTGCGAAAACGGTAAACATGTTCCCACACACTTATTGACCATGTGGTGAAATGTATTATTATTATTGTTATTATTATTATTGTTATTATTATTATTATTATTATTATTATTATTATTATTATTTGGCGCAAGGATTTGGTAGCTTCAAATCCTACCCGCGGGGTTGTGACGGCAGGCGCCCATGTTTATCGTTAGGATTAAAACTGGCTTGCAGCCCGAGCTTGTGTGTGTGTGACCCCGAACGGCGGCGTCGCTGAGGCGGCCCTCGGTCCTCCCTCGTTGGCCCTTCAGTCGAGCGGCAGTTATCCGCGAGAGGCGAAGAAACGAAGATGGTGTAAGTAACGAGAGCCGCGTCGGCGCGGCCGACCCCTTCCTTGGCAAGAGTTGCCCGGAGGAGGAGCGCTCGGCTGCCCTCTTAACGGCCGCGCGCCGCAAGAAAGGAACGCGAGACGCCGCTTTTGTTGCTCGGGCGAACGGAAGAGACGTAATCTCAAGTCGCGACCTCGCCTCGCTTCGCCTCGCCGCTGTCGCACCGCCTCGACACCACGACGTTTCCACAGACCGTCTCTATCGCCTCGTCCTTGCTTGACGATGTCTCGGTTTAGAGACCCGGGGAAATGGTTCAGAGTATCTACTGATGACTCTGCAGTGCCTCTGCCCGGGAGGTGCTAGGTTCGAGTCCCGACGGTGGCAGGAATTTTCGACACTAGCTGGTCAGCTAGGTCGATAAATCTAGTCGATAATCTCGCTAGGAAGAGCCGAGAAAAACTACAACATCCCTCGAGGAAAACATGCTCTATACTTTCGGGAATAATGTCCTTAGCAGTGGATGCGCCCGGAATCACTAACAATTAATTGATCAATCATCGTTTTAGAGCGCAAACTTACGGGCTGTATGGGGGAGAGTTCTATCGGTTCACTGCTCTGATCGGTACTTCTCCGATCCACTCCAGGCGAATGCCGGAGCAGTGCCCTAACAAACGGGCCACGAACCGCGCGCGATTTTTCTTTCCTCTTCCTTGTCTTTTCCTCAGCCATTGCTTACACGCACATTAATAAGCACTATACTACAGCACATGCCGGGAGACCGGGAGGGAGCGTAGAGCTTGTCTCGGCTGGGGCGGTGCCCCGCTGGTGGGAGATACCTGATTAGTGAAATCCCCGCTAGCCGACGGTAGGTCGGCGCCGGATCACGGCATTCAGCCAAGGAAGACTACCACGACATCCCTCGAGGAAAAAACATGCACTACACTTTCAAGACTGCCTTAGCCGTCGATGCGCCCGGAATCACTTACAATCAATTGATCAATCGTCGTTTTAGAGCGCAACCTAACGGGACACGTCGCGAAGCGCCAGCGCCAGCAAGTAGCCGCCGCTTGCTGAGTGAGTGTTTACGATCACAACTACGTGATTTTGTTGTTGCCGCGCCACCTCGCATCGCGTTGTGCGTTAGAAAAACATTATTTCTCGGTTGTCCAGGCCACGTTACATGGACCACCCAGTCGGTTCACTGACGTTGAGAAAATCCCATTGCAGCCTTCTTCAGGTCAATTGAATAAATGATATTTCCCTTTCACCAACCGTTCACCCAGAAAGTCACGGTCTTTATATTAAATGTAACTTTGTATATTTGCTCGAAATAATACCACGACAAAATTGGTGAAATGTTCGTCAACAAACCGTCGCCTCGCGGTTTTATCAGATAAATGTTTAAGCCCCCAATTTACATTATATCTGGCTGACAGGAGGCCGCTAGGCAGTCACACTTGGCGGTCTTGGAAGGGTAGTAATTCTTGAAGCGCGTGAAAACAGGCAAGTCGTCCAGAGCACTATCTGCGTCTCGAAAATAAAATGACACTTTACAGAAGGACTAAATAAATTAGGAAGCGCCGCGAAAAGCGTTATGTTCCTTTTGCAACGAACAAAATGAAATACCAAGAAACAAGACGTTATTTTGAGAGATGCTCTCTCTTTGCATGTCTGAAATTTAGGATAAATTTGCCGTAACTCTTTGTCTTCTACGCATCGTCAGCCGACCATTCCGCACGTCTATTGTCTCCTGCTCCGTCTCGAAACTTGGGAGGGAGAGCAACTCTCAAAAGACAAGCCGCTGTTCTACAAACTGTATTTCAGAGGTTTACATGTTGTCTGGCGGAACGGCGCCCGCTAGCTGTCCCTGTGTAAACGGGTGCGAATCCGTCCGCGGCTGCCTGTGACTTCATTGTCTGCGTGGATTGCGTCCTCTCTGCGCAGAGGAGACGGGAAGACGGCTGTCTCCATGCGTGCGCTGGCCCCTGGTTCCTACGCTCCGTTGCTTCTGCGCCGCTTGTGTATGCTTCGCTTGCCTGGCCCTCCGTGCGCCCCTTATCATTCCGCGCAACTTCCTTTCCCTATTCCGCGTCATTGACGGGGTCCTCCTCTCTTTGTACGCTCTGCCGTCGCCGTCGCATCCACCCCGACCTTGCCCTCTTCCAACCGATCCCGACATTCCGCCTCATTTATTGCGCTATTTCGGCCTCTATATCCCGACCACTTTCGTTTCCACGCACGATTCCATTCTTTTTCTCCTTTTTTCTCGTCACTTCTGTTTTGCTTTTCGTTCGTTTCTGCAACTTCATGTTCTTATTTATAGTGTCACGCTTAAGCAAGTTCTTTGTCACTTTCTTTCGCTCGCTTTATACATGCTAGTTTTGGTAATGCTTTCCTTGCCATTTCGTGCACATAATATGATTCGTTTTTCATTGACTTATCATGAGTTCTTGGTGACCCGCTGCTATTTCTTTAAAATCTTCGTGAAATGCACCGAGAAAGCACTAAAATGGTATCGCATTGTAGCAAACTAATTATTCAGAAAATGCGCCTAAATGAAATGAAAAATGTTTCGGATATCCACATGTTTCAAAGGAATTGTTATTGGACATAGAACTTCGCAATTTGTGTGTTTGCTTTCAAAAGTAACCCATTACATTCCCGAATATTTTACTAGAAAGAAATATTATCGCTTTCACATGCGGTTTGGTAGGAACGAGAACTGACTTCGCCGTATTTTAGGTGCAAATAAGCTGTATTTGAACGATATCCAGCCAGGAGTTTATGAAGGACCTCCCTCCCGTGAACTCGGTAAAAATGCAAAAAAGTGGGTTGTTGGACCGAATGGAAGGAACTGGTTTTGTATCCAAACGCCTTAATTGGAGGAGCGTGAGTAAGGCACATAGGGAGTGTGGCATGACTTTCAGTTCACGTATTTTGATTCATCCCAATTGAATAATTCTACCTGAGTTTATCAATTTTAAAAAGTCTTAATTCTGTTAAGCCTTCATAAAATTAGTCATCAATCCGACACAAATTTTCTCTCAAATTTACCTTTTAATCTATTTAAAATAATCTTTAAAAGTTATTCTGTTACTTACGTAATAGTAATTAAATTACATATTGAGTATACATTAATGCAATGAATAATATTATTACGATTATATTTGTCTTTCAATTATGTATTTTGTGTATATTAATGTAATTGTGTAATAGTAATGTAATATAATAATTAAACAACATTAGACACTACAGCAAAATACTGTGAATCATTTCTAAATTATAAGTGATATTGGACAATATCATCCTGTGGTTTATTATCATTTAAAATAATTTGTAGCAGATTTTAATTGTTTTACTGGGAATAAATTAATTCAGATGGTAAAGTTTTCAGAAATCTGATGGTTCTTATTTTTCAAACTGACAAATTTAATTTTCCACAGAAAATTTACACTTTCAAATGAATTTATATAAAAATGTAATAATTAGAATGGCTATTTGGTGTTCATTTGCAGCAAGCTTTTAGGAGCAAAATTCTTCTCAACCGTTTCGTCCTGTTTAATTCAAGTGGTGATGTTTTCAGAAACCTAATGGTTCTGATCTTTCAAACTGACACATTTGATTTCCCACAGAAAATGTACTCTTTCAACTGAGTTAATGCACAAAAATGCAATAATTAGAATGACTATTTGGCGTTCATTTGAAACAAGTAGTGCAGTTAGTACTGGACTGTGACTATTGTTGGAGCAAAATTCCTCTCAACCGTTTCGTCCTGTTTAATTCAGGTGGTGATGTTTTCAGAAACCTAATGGTTCTGTTCTTTCAAACTGACTAATTTGATTTCCCACAGAAAATTTACTCTTTCAAATGAGTTAATACACAAAAATGCAATAATTAGAATGACTATTTGGTGTTCATTTGCAGCAAGCTTTTAGTACTGGACTGTGACTATTGTTGGACGGCGGGCAAAATTCCTCTCAACCGTTTCGTCCTGTTTAATTCAAGTGGGACTGGAATGTGGCTATTGTTGGAGGAAAATTCCTCCCAACCGTTTTGTCCAGTTTAATTCAGGGGGTGATATTTTCAGAAACCTAACTATTCTGATCTTTCAAACTGACACATTTGATTTCCCACAGAAAATTTACTCATTCAACTGAGTTAATGCACAAAAATGCAATAATTAGAATGACTATTTGGTGTTCATTTGAAGCAAGTAGTGCAGATAGAACAGGACTGTGACTATTGTTGGAGCAAAATTATTCTCAACCGTTTCGTCCTGTTTAATTCAGGTGGTGATGTTTTCAGAAACATAATGGTTCTGATCTTTCGAACTGGAAAATTTGATTTCCCACAGAAAATTTACTCTTTCAACTGAGTTAATACACCAAAATGCAATAATTCGAATGACTATTTGGTGTTCATTTGGAGCAAGTAGTGCAGTTAGTACTGGACTGTGACTATTGTTGGAGCAAAATTCTTCTCAACCGTTTCGTCCTGTTTAATTCAGGTGGTGATGTTTTCAGAAACATAATGGTTCTGATCTTTCCAACTGGCAAATTTGATTTCCCACAGAAAATTTACTCTTTCAAATGAGTGAATACACCAAAATGCAATAATTCGAATGACTATTTGGTGTTCATTTGGAGCAAGTAGTGCAGTTAGTACTGGACTGTGACTATTGTTGGAGCAAAATTCCTCCCAACCGTTTCGTCCTGTTTAATTCAGGGGGTGATGTTTTCAGAAACCTAATTATTCTGATCTTTCAAACTGACAAATTTGATTTCCCACAGAAAATTCACTTTTCAAATGAGTTAATGCACCAAAATGCAATAATTAGAATGACTATTTGGTGTTCATTTGGAGCAAGTAGTGCAGTTAGTACTGGACTGTGACTATTGTTGGAGCAAAATTCCTCCCAACCGTTTCGTCCTGTTTAATTCAGGTGGTGATATTTTCAGAAACATAATGGTTCTGATCTTTCCAACTGGCAAATTTGATTTCCCACAGAAAATTTACTCTTTCAAATGAGTGAATACACAAAAATGCAATAATTCGAATGACTATTTGGTGTTCATTTGGAGCAAGTAGTGCAGTTAGTACTGGACTGTGACTATTGTTGGAGCAAAATTCTTCTCAACCGTTTCGTCCCGACGTCCCACTTAAGGAGCGGTCGCATTGTCCAGAGCCTCTGGGCAAGTAATATCTCCGCCGCCGCCAGGGCCATCGCCTGCGTGGCCATCCGCGCCTGCAAGCTTGTCTTCTCGCACCGATACTCATCGCAGTTTCCCGCGCGTGCTTTTTTTTATTGAAACTTTCTCCTTTACGGGGCTCTTCGCCCGATGTCTCCGCCGTTCGCATTTAACTCTTTTGTTCTCCGCATTCCTCTTCATTCTTTTGTCGCCGGCGGTTTTTGGTCGCTTTGGTACCTTAGATGTGAATCTCGTTTCGTTTACGTCGCCTTCTTCTGCGTCCGAATGGCGGTGCTTCTCGCTGCAAGAGGAATGTCAAATGTTTGGACGTTTTTTTTTTTTTCTTTTTTTAACCGGCGAGAAGACGCTATCTCACGCGGCCGGTTGGCCTGGCGGTCACCGAGAAATGAAGTTCCATATTTTAGCTTGATAACGCTTATAAGTATATCTCTCCAACTTCGCGTTCTCATTAAGCCAAATGCGCCCGTAATCGCCGGGAGAGTTTACAACAGCGGAGCTGCTCTGCAATTTTCTGCTTCGCTTAAATCAAGTGGAAACTCGTCAAAGAGATTAGTGAAGTAAAATTGCTTCTTCTGCTCGAACGTTTGATATTGTTTGTCGGAACGGGGAAGAAATGCTTTCGAAGCCTGGAAATAATTTGTGAACGAAGGAAAAATGTAAGAGCGTTTTACTGCTGAAATAATATTGTAAAACTCAATATACGTGTACCGACGATACTATTATTTTTATACAGAATGTTGTATTCTCTCTTGAATCAGTGAGAACTACATTAAAGTTAAGGCTAATGAAACTCATGGCTAAAATTCATTTTTGCGTGTGAAATTATTTCACATTTTATCTTGAAAAGTTTCATAATATTTTTCCATCAATTATTAATGAATTCCCATTAGAAGTCCTTTTAAAACCAAAATGAATGTTCACCTTAAGAATTTTGCGTGGTAAAATACAAAAACACCTGAATTTCTCGACAAAAAGTGTAAATATGATAAGTAGAGTAAATTTAAATGCTATCGTGATTTCAAGGTTTGGTGACCTTCTACAATGGTTCACTACAGATTAATTTTATATTAACAAATGCGGAAAGCTCAGTGCAATCCCGTTACATCAGGAATCGACATTTTTTGCTAGAGGTATGAATCTACTGAATTGAACTGAGTCTCGACCCTAAGCATGGGCAGTGTTATACCGCATGAGGGGCGGTCTGGAGTAATGTGTATTCCAGTGAGGTGCAGAGCGATTCTTCTTGTGTGCTGCCCGTCCTGAGCGATCGACTGCAGCGGCGTTTGGGAGGGGAGAGGAGAAAGGGAGGGGAGGGGAATGGAGGGAGGGGTGAGGATGGAGGGAGGGGAGGGGAGGGCTGGGCGGAAATTGAGCGGGGCAGCGCCATCGGTATGCATTGCGGCGCGAGCACAAATTCCCGGAAACTGCAGGGAGCAGTTTGTCGACGCGAGTCCCGGAGTCGGTGCGATTAGCGGCCCTCGGTAAGCAGACGGCAGCTGCAGAGAGGGCAGCCCCGCCGCCCACTCTCAACTACCTCACTGAACAGCCCCACACCGACCTCCGCGACGCCGTGCAGACGTGTACACGCAGACTTCCGCAGGGCCTGGCAACACTCCATCAAAATTGGGGACAAAGCTAGAGATTTCTACTATAGAATGCGCTAGTGTCGCCAGATACAGCTGCTGGTAAGGCTCGCCAACTTTCGCACATAAATATTGGTCAAGAAATACGAATACACTTTGATTATGATCGATTTCTGAAATAAATTACAAAAGAGGTTAAATAATATGTGTTTATCTTCTAAAATTCATTATTCATAATAATACACGCATGAAAGAAAACACTTCTTAACAGCAGCGCGATCTTTTGTATCAAGCGCGTATGTTTGCGTCCCGAGAAACCACGCAAGTTTTAAATAACGTTGATAGCAGTTTGTATTTTAGTTCGTGTAAGAAGATGATGCTCTAGAGCGCGCCACTGTAATGGTCCCCACCACGTTATATGGGAGTTAGAGGGCCCTGGGCATCCGCGGCTCGAGTTCATAACGTCTTGGCTGTCCGGGTGGCGCCGCGACGTTGGCTGAGAGGCCGGCGTTTCGCCTGTCGTATCGCAGGCTTCTTCAAGGTAGTGAGGATATATTTAGTGCAGTCGTGGCATAGAGCACCGACCTCTGCGAAGTCTCTGCCTCGTCCTGGAATAGAGGAATTACTCTAAGAAGGAACCAGTTTGGCAGATGCGGAAAGAAATGAACGTCTCGCACGGCGACATTGCAAGAGATAGTGAGGAACCCATTTACTCCTCCACTCTTCGTCTCTTTCTCTTCTTGACTCATCTTCGACTACGTCTCTCATCGACTGAGGTAATGATAGATAAATCATTATTATAGTCATGAATATTAAATGCTAGATTTGAAATGTGTCATTTTCTGTACATACTTTCCCAAAATCGTAGTTTCAAAAGATATTATTATAACAGAGAAGTGTGTTCTATCGAGAAGTTAGTAAATAAATATATTCAACACAGAGCTGAACCCAGATATCAGTGAATATCTGAATGTTTTTTTCTTCAGATTTGTCATGTAATGTGTTTTCTTTACCTATTGCTCTTCTTTCTACAACTGCTTCTCATGTTTCTTAAAACGTTTCACTGATTTAATTACATATTTGTGAAAGTGACGGTGACACACCGGTGTTACATGTTTGTCATTTCAAGGAAGGATAATTTTCACTCCCTCATATTTGTTTTCTGGGGCGTGCTAAACTCACTTAAAACTTCTCTGCGCTTGAAAGAAGTGTGGAAACTTCTATATTCCGTTCCCCTTCGCAACATACTTCTTTAACGGCCATATAAAGCTACCGTACATAAAGGAGCTATAATAAAAGAACTATGGTTTCTTTATAACCCTCCGTGGTCATTTCATAGGTCATAGGTCGTAAGTCTCCGAAGCCAAGAACTTACTTTCCTATTCTTCAACAAAGTACTGATAGGTCACAGGCACATGGGTACTTCTTTTTCAATTTCATCAGATAACAAACACAAATGCGTGAATTTCATCTGCAAAGTAAACGTTATGTATTTTCGCCAACTAATAAAGTACGCGTGCAACAATTTTATAAATTTATCTGCAATACTTTAAGAAATGCCTAATGTTACATATGAACAATAAGTAAAAGATAGCTTTAGAATTGCAATTATTGGATTTTTAATATTTTGGGGCTGATATATTAATTTATTTCATTCCTAGTTTGTATACAATCGTAGAAGACATAACATGTTACTAGGGCTACTATTTTGAGCACTTATGAATTTTAAACATAATTATTAACTGAAGAAAATGCCAAGCCGATGATGATCATTGAAAAGAAAAATTCGATACTTTTGTTTCCTGCATTCTCAATCCACTAGTAACATTTAAATACATTTTTGTCATTAATAAGATATAAGTTTGGATAGGGTGTCCGTATTATGATTTATATTTTTTTTAAATATTTTTCTGGCTCTTTGTTAACTTTGAATATCAATAATTAACTTTATCAAAATATATTTTATAACATTATTTAAATGAAGAAATGTTAAATTTATTATTTTTTTAATAATATAAATAAAATTATGAAATAAACTTGGATATATATATATATATATATATATATATATATATATATATATATATATATATATATATATATATATATATATATATATATATTTTGTCCTACTCTAAAAAAGTGACCGAAAAATAATTTCTTTTCTCATTAGTTTCTTACGTTGCTTTACTTTGTTTCTAATATCAATCAACATAAAACACACGCCTTCAGGGAGGTGCACATTGAACGGGAGAAGCATTCACCCCAATTCTCTCATCCTTCTTGTTGCTGCCGTGAAGCGCCCCCTAGCGGCCACATCACGCGTGCCTTGACGTGACCCACCCCCGCAAGATGTCAGCACAAGAACACCGCCGCGCGGGGGAGGGGAGGGGGGCGTGGCCGCCAGGCGGACGGGCGGGGGGGCGCGCGCCATCCATCAGCGATGCGAGGGCTATCGCGGTCAAGCAGCCAATGGAGCGTGACAATGTATTCGGCGGGCGGGCAGCTCGCGGCTGGGGGATCCGAGGTCAGCGATAAAACGAGGCCGCTCAGGCATCCATCACGGCGGCGCCTCGCCTTTGGCCCGCGACGCCCCGCGCCGCCCCGATCCGACGCGCCTCGGCGGGGACGCCCGCCCTCGCAGCCGCCCACGCTCCGTCCGCTCGCCCTCGCTCCCGCTGCAGATTTGGCCTCGGAGCTCCAGTCTCGTCCTGCTAAAGACTCCCACTACTAATACCTACAACAATTTTGACACCGGCACCGGTACCGACACCGATACCGATACCGACACCGACACCGACACCGACACCGACACCGATACCGACACCGATACCGACACCGACACCGATACCGACACCGATACCGACACCGATACCGACACCGACACCGGCCCCGACACCGGCCCCGACACCGGCCCCGACACCGGCCCCGACACCGGCCCCGACACCGGCCCCGACACCGGCCCCGACACCGGCCCCGACACCGGCCCCGACACCGGCCCCGACACCGGCCCCGACACCGGCCCCGACACCGGCCCCGACACCGGCCCCGACACCGGCCCCGACACCGGCCCCGACACCGGCCCCGACACCGGCCCCGACACCGGCCCCGACACCGGCCCCGACACCGGCCCCGACACCGGCCCCGACACCGGCCCCGACACCGGCCCCGACACCGGCCCCGACACCGGCCCCGACACCGGCCCCGACACCGGCCCCGACACCGGCCCCGACACCGGCCCCGACACCGGCCCCGACACCGGCCCCGACACCGGCCCCGACACCGGCCCCGACACCGGCCCCGACACCGGCCCCGACACCGGCCCCGACACCGGCCCCGACACCGGCCCCGACACCGGCCCCGACACCGGCCCCGACACCGGCCCCGACACCGGCCCCGACACCGGCCCCGACACCGGCCCCGACACCGGCCCCGACACTGGCCCTAATTCCGAATTAATTTGACTTCATATCCTGGCTCGCGTTGTGAATGGTTTATCTATTTTCTTTCATCATCATTTTAGAATGAAGATACAATGGAAATTTAGTTGAGAATAGGTATGAGGTTTTGGTTTTGTGTGTGAAATAAATTGTCTACTTCTTTAATGCTTCCTATTCTTTTCCCTTCAATTCATTTTTATAATGTATTCATCTGTTCTAAAAAAAAGGTCAATTATCTAATCTCTTTCCCAACTCTGTAATGAAGTTAAATACATTTTTGTTAAACATCGTCTCTGAGAACATTGCAAGAGTATGTATCCCAAGCGTACTGTAACATTATCTTGTGAGTAAAAGCTTTTGAACTTTTTAAGAATTCTTTACGAACCCAGAATAGAAATATGATTCTCTCTGGAATTCTCTCAGTTGTTGATTTTTTTACGTTCGTTGTGAACGCTTTGCGATATCTTGTCCGCTGGTTGTCAAACCACGTGGAATCAGTCTCATTGACTTTAGGCTATCGTCTATGCAATTTTATGCTTTATTGCGACGTTATCAGTTTTATAGTAAGTCATCTCAACGTCTAGGAAAAAAATATACTTTCCCTTATTAAAAATTAAAACATTCTCCATAATAACATTTCTTCTCAGCGTGAATAGCGAGCTGTGTCTGTGCCATAGATTCGCATATCGAAACAGTCAGCCTGCATTTCAGCTAATTTTGCTCGTCATTTGTGAAGGCACCTCTAAGAAAGGATGAAAACAAACTCGTCAAGCCTAAAGAATCCAAGCTTGCGTGTGCTAACCAAGCGAGACAAATCGACCACAATTCCTCTTGATGAACGTGAAAACCACTTGCGCCACAGTCATATTGCAACATCACTGGGCTCATTTAAGCGCGAGTAGAGTGCATTGTGCAAATGAGAGTTGGCGTAAACGTGTGTAAATTGTCGCTCTGACGGCTGAGACTAGGGCAATCTGTATTATGACGTCTTTCTTTAATTAGAAGTAATGGTTTTACATATTATAAGTAAATTTGGAAATAATTTGAACACTGGAAAAATTGTATAATATTTCCTTTCCTCAATATCCGAGATACCTCGATATATTGTTTATTTTGTACTTCCTAAATTATCATCAATGGAAGGCATTATTGTTTTATAATATTTCGTGTCTTACCTATATTCATGACAGCATATAAACATCTGAGTAAAAATTTACAATAACCTAAATGGATAAAAGTTTAATACCTCTACGATGTATTTCACTGTGTTAGTATACTGTGATAATGATCAGTGTCATGCGAAGGATTGTATTAAAATGGCAATAAAAGTGTTAAATCTAAAGAAACTAAAGAAGCATATTATTTATCAAATTATTAAAGTGAGTGATATAATTACAATATCCATTCCAAATATACTAAATAGAAATAGAATTTGCAAATTTTCTTGAACAACAAACTCATCCCCCCTTTATTCCCTCGCATTTAACCGTAGCATTTTCAGAGCACCGCGCACGAGTTGATTTTTTCAGCTTTTATTCTAATTAAGGAGAAGTTCCTTAGCGACAATCAGGAAGTTACAAAACTTGGGCGGCAGAGCTCCTTTCTAGTTACTTAGTCCCGGTGCGTACCGCCGCCTGCTGTACTCGGAACTGAACAATCTTGTATCTGCAACGCCCACGGGCACGTTGTGTTCCGGCGGCCACTGCCGCAGCCACCGCCACTGCTACTGCCATTGCCACCGCCACCGCCACCGCCACCGCCACCGCCACCGTCATCTCGATAGCCACATCTGCCTAATTCTCCTCCCCCTCCTTAACTCCTCTCCTTACCATCCCTCCTCTTGTCTCTTCCTCCTTCGCTGACTCAACTTCCTCCTCCTCTCATTTGTCCTCCTTCTTCCGTGTTTCCTCCCACTTCGTCTGTCTCCTCCTCTCCCTCCTCTCTCCTCCTCCTTCTCACCCGTCCTCCTCCTCTTTCTTGAAACAATGTTCCTCCTCCTTTTCTGTCTCCTCCCCATTCTTGCCTGTGTCCTTTCCTTCCTCCTCCTTTGTCTCTCCCACCCTGTCATCTCCTCCTCCTCTCCATCATCTTCCTCCTCCTTATCTTAGTTTTCCTACTCTCCCTCCTCCTCCTCCTCCTTCTCTTACTTCTCTTACTCTCCCTCCTCCTCCTCTCGCTCCTCATCCTGATTTTTCATCTTCTTCCTCCTCCTTTTACTTCTCTTCCTAAGGCTCTTCCTCCTCCTCCTTCTCTGACGTCTCCTCCTTCTTCTCCTTCCCTCCTCATCCTGATCTCCCTCCTCCTCTCCCTCGCCTCCTCTGATATCTCCTCCTCCTTCTCTGACTTCTCCTCCTCCTTCTTCTTCTCCATATCTGACTCTGCCTCCATCACCGCCCTTACATTACCGCCATTACCATCACTAACATTACCTCTACCACAACCACCACCATCTCTACCACCAATATCACTACTACCTCCACCGCCACCCCCGTCTCCTTGCACAGCCTTCACCGCCGCCGCCGCCTGAATTTACACGATGTCCCCGCGCTTTCATTTCCATAGTCTCCGCACCCTCTCAAGGGCGCTAACGCGCAACAATTACCAGGTTTACGGCCGAAACTTGGTGCGTCGGCGGCGGGAACGCCCCCCCCCCCTGGCCTGCGTAATCCTTTTAGGTGCGTGCGCGAACACGGAAACGCCAAGGCGGAGCGGCGCCGCCGGCAATGAGAGGGGCCGGGGCGGGACGGCTTGCCGGAGGGCTCCGGAAGGTACAGGCGGTGTGAAGACGGCCGAGAGCGAAGCAATGGGACGTGCCTCGTGGAAGGGATGAAAAGGGATGGGGACGGGAATAGCTGAAGAAGGCGGCAGAATGTTCCTGGGTGGAGAGGGTTCAACGGAATTTGCTTCTAACATTGCTACGTACTTGTATGTAGTGGTAATCAGTTAGCCTAAGAGCATTAAATGTCAGCCAAGAAAATAAGATGTCAGCTTGGCATTTATGATTGGCTGAGAAGAAATGATATAAGTATTTAATATCGTAGAACGAGACAGATGTGAGGTAGGTACTAGCTAAACGTTCATTAATTAAGGTTATATCTCTGACCCAAAGGTATCAATCGTTAAAAATACCAGAAAGCTAGTAATATCCCAACTCTGCTCAATTGAATGTAGAGAATTATGTTTCCTGTGTATTGGTATCACTGCTAGCACATCAAAGGAAACGATATTTAAAGTGCTGGGGGAGATACACGAGTACATACATGTAACACGCGGCGCGTTAGAAATTGTGTAGATGCAAAGCTAGAACGTATTCAGCAAACATTTCGAATTAGCCGAAGTAGAGATGCAGGCGCAGTCAAAAAAACAGTCTCCGAGAGGTGAGAAGTAATGACAGATGTAGAGAACGAAAAAGGGAATTAAGTGCACTTGTTGAGCGTTGGGTAGTGAATTTAAGAGATCCTTAAAAACATGTTAGCAAAATTTATCTTTTTATTATTACCACCCCATCTGCTATTGCATGCTTTGCACTCCCACACACCCCATCTGATAAAAGTTCCATTTCGAATCACCCCATCCTGAATTAAATAAGTACAGCTTACAATGGGGAGGTTTCGTAAATATTTAAATCATTGAAGATTTGTAAAAAGTGAAAACGAGAAACATGTTTTTGTTAATGTTACCATTATTTTATACTTTGAAATGAATAATGCATTTTAAATACAAACATTAAATCCACTATGCTATGGATTAATACGTTCGTAAAAAACATAACCGAGTTTCATCAGCTTTATATTTTGCGTATAATACGTCCTCAAATTCATTTACAACCACAATACAGTTGGAGCTCTATTCACAACGCACAATTATGGAATGCTGAATCTGTTATTTCGATTACACACGCTGAACTCACTGCACCACTTATTTTTGAAAGCATATTGTTTGCGTAAAATATCTTTCTAAGTAGTACACTTTGTTTCATTGGTTTCATGGCCACCTGCTAATTACTGAATGCAATTTTTGAATAAGTATTTTTATTACAATGGCTGCGTTTATCGTATCATCTACTTTTGCGCGACTCTGTAAAGGACTTAAGGTTACCGTGAACTTTGACTTTCGTGCTCTTTAAACCAATAAACAGATGTTGCTCGAAGAACAGAACGGCCTATTTTCGGCGCGGAAATTATGTGGATTGCTTAATATTGCGTAAAAAACAAAACACCCCAGATGCAATGAGAACCTAAAGAATTCCCAAAAATGTAGTGATAATTGATTAAACTCCAAAAAAATCCCACATACAGTTCCCGTTAAATATCTAAGTGAGAATTATTGTTTACGGACACGGTAATGTCTTGTTTCGTTTGTCCCGTAAGTGTATGTGTAGTGCATGTAATAGTAATATTATGTGCACGATTTTAATGGCTGCATTAAGTTTTTTACTACTAACAATTAAGGCTTTGTAAAAATATAATTTAAATGTAGCCTCAGAAATAATATTCAAATTTTATCTAATAGAAAAATTAATGATAGGATAAATATTTATAAAAAATATATTTTAGATATTTTATTTTCATGGTTTTTTATGAATTAAAACATAGAAATCGAAATAAATTAGTAAATGAAATATTTATCACGACAAATAAATTATTTATTTATTTAATAGGTAATTATTACAAACAAATTAGATTACTTGATCCTATGTGGCTTGGCCGAAGGCCTTTAAGCCATTACAATACCTACATCCTTTCGCGTTCTAATCTTTACAAATAAATTTATTTGAAGTCATGTTCTTATTATTTTTATTGAGCCCCCTTAACTATTCCATTCTGAAACCGTCCTTGGTCGAGTTACTTGCAAAGCTCCGGCCCCTTTCGCCGTTGCCAGTGACGGCGCTGTTGTCGCGCCCCCCCCTGTTGTTTCGTCTTTGTTGCGGCGCGATCTCCATTTAATATACACCGGGAATGTGTCGGGGATCCCTGGCGCTGTATATTAAAAACGCAATCCGCCTCCCTCTGCGCCACGCAAACTGACGCCCGTGGAGAAGCTGCTTCTCGCAGCCGCCGCAGGGTAAATTTCTCGACGAAAAACGCGCGTCTGGTGAGCGGAGAGCGAGGCGAAAATGAAAATTAAGAAGGGATTTTTTTCTCCGCAGCCTAAGGACAATGAAATTAAGTATATCCAATGTTTCGTTTACACGCCCTCGGGTGGTTTTAATATCCCAATTCATTATTCTTGGAATTGTAAATACATGTTGGGAAGCCGTATGGACATGAAAATTAAGTGTTTATTCACATGCAACAATGTTGTTAATATTTTATATTTAATCATAAAATTTGAAACACATTTTAGAGCTCATAATTTGAATTTTTGATAAAGTATTTTAAAAGGATTGTTCAAGAATGAACATTTCATTTGAGGCAGGATGTGTTACGCTCAAAAAGGATACATCCTGCAATATGATACAGTCGCCCTAAAAGATGCCTAAATCTTAATCTAAATGTAGACCATGGTTAAAAACAGACTAAAGTTATTATTTCTCTATTTTCATAGTGTGCGTGAGATATCGATTTACTTAGTTAACATATCGTAAGGAAGGTGTGCTTTTTCTATCTTGTCTTCTAATTATCTTGTAAAGTAGTTTAAAGTTATAAAGGTATTTTGAATTCATACAGATTATACATTTTAACAGTGCTTCCGGTTGTAATGCAAATGCTTCTATTAATATTATAAAAATTTCGGCATTGTCAGACAGAGAAAAGTGTTAAATATTATTAAACCTCAAATTCGGAACAGTATTACAAAAGAGCACTTACGATCCCTTACGTTTATAGCTGCAATAAGAAACAAATTAGAAAATGTTGATACAATCATCAATTTGGATCAAGAGAAAAGTTTTTTCTATGTTCTATCTGAAGGACGTACTTAAAAGCATGAAAATGTTAAAATATACTAGGAAGTACATTCAATCAAAACTTGATACAACATATTCTGAAATTATTCCATTCGAATTTATTGCATTTGTATTTATATTTGCAATGTATTTTGACACATCTTAATTAAACTTGTATGCCATATTTTTTCGTACTCAGGTTTGTTTTGTGGGCCGATTTTTACGAATAGTGCGGTTCATTTGTAATTCGGCCCTGGATTGAAACAATGAAATAATGTTCACCAAAAGAAGCGAAGTAGTAGGTAACAGAACTGTCTTCCACCTGATGATCCTCAGCAGTAGCCTCTCCGACCAGGAACACCGTTTCCTCGTTGCGCTTTCTCTCCCCCCCCTCGCCCCCCCCCCCCCCAGCTCGTCACGTGATCGAAGGGGCAGAAAACGCAATGCGACAACATGCTCGCTGCGCCTTCTGCCTTGGCACGCGCGTCAGTCGAGATATCCTTCAAGGCGCACGACGATTCGTAAGAAAGGGAGCTTGGACATGGAAATAAAGTGGCCACGGTGTCACCTTTCATAATCTCACTGACGAAAAGAGCGCTGGAAATGGGTAAGACAAGCTGGAGTTGGTCCAGAAAATTTGAAACTAAGTCGCTATTGCTCTAGCATTGCTCTAATTCAATTTGCCTGGTGATGTGTGATTTTTGATTTTCACCGCTACCATTGGTCTCTCTTTACAAGTAGGCATAACTGGAGTCTTAGACGTAATTACCAAAGGTTTTAATTATTAATCAAATAATTGCTTTTAGATATGTTAGTCATTTTCAAGAAATACGCCACATCAAAACCGATAATTGACGTCTACAGTACTGAAACAAAATTTAATAGAAACGACTCTGACCTCAGTTTTTATATTATACCAATAAATCTGATCATTGATCCATTTGCTCTGTGTACAAATTATTTTCATTTCCAATAAATTAAACCCGTAACGTAGCTTGTAAAAGAGATTAAATCTACGCTCCTCCTTGTTATTTTCTTCTCACTTTGTATTTTGAAGAAATGTTAAAAGAGAGGGAAACCTAATAAGATGTTTAAACAAATTGTTCGAACAAGCTGAAAAACTCGCCTATTGGAATTCTCCAGGAAATTTCCTTCGGTCCATTGGTTTAAAATGTTTCTTTACAGCGCCTCTTGTAGCGTTCTCCTTCAATATAATCCGGGATTACTGGCACGAACCCGGTGTTTTCGCCATCTCGACGAAATTTCCTCAAAATTCCACTTAACTAAGAATCGGAGCAATCTGTCGCCGTCAACTGGCAGCGAAGGTCCCAAAACACTAGCGAGCGCTTGTTGGAAAGCGAAGTGGGGGGGGGAGGCCGATGACGGGAGCGGAGTTAGGACTGGGGAAGGGGAGAGGCGCCTGCGAGGGGAAGGGGGCGGATGACGAAGGCCTGGGCGGAGGGTGGAATGGGAGGGGACATCGGAAGAGGTCGCGGAGTGAGAAAGAAGGTCGAAGATGCGGGTGAAGGCCGAGCTGGGGATCTTGGCGGAGGGCGGGGGTGCCGGAGGTGAACGTGGGGATGAGGGCGATTGACAAAGGTGGGACCGGAAGAGGTGTCTCAGGGCATCAACTGATGTTACTGCAGTGCCTCGAACCGGGTGGCCCTAGGTTCGGGTCCCGACGGTGGCAGGATTTTCGACCCTAGCCAGACAGCTAGGTCGAGTTTTGTCGTTGTTTGGAGAAGAATTGTAGCGGCGGATACTCTGACCGGTAGTTTTCCATGGTTTCTGGTGGAGCAGTACAAACAGGCCACGGTTCGCGCGCTATCTTTCCTTCCTCTTCCTCACCCCTTACTTACACACTTGCACTAACATGCAGTACTCAAATGCCGGGAAACCAGTTGGGAACTTAGAGATAGTATCAGCTGGGGCGGTGCCCCGCTGGTGAGGATACCTGGTTTAGAAAAACCATGCTAGTTGATGGTAGATCGGCGCCATATCTCGCCATCCAGCAGGGGAAGATCACGTCCACCTTACTAGAACATGCACTACACTTACAGGACTAATGACCTTAGTCGTTGACGCGACCAGAATCACTAACATCAATCAATTAATCAAACAACGAAGGCGTGAGCGGAGGCCGGAGTGGGAGCGGGAGGAGGTCGCGGGGTGAAGAATGAGGTGGGGCATGGAGTCAAAGGCCGAGCTGGGGGCGGTGGTGGAGGGAGGGGATGCCGTAGGTGGGCGTGGGGATGTGGGCGGGAGTTGACGCAGGGTTGGAATTGGGGAAGGCCTGGACGGCAGAGGGTGAGCATGCTGGAGTAGGGTCTGGGGAGTAGAGGCGGCCGGCGCAGGGGGATCGAAGCCGAGGGGTCACGTGGGAGGAATGAGGCCGGGGGCGGGGTGAGGGCAAAGGCCGGGGTACCGGAGGTGGGCCCGAGGGGAGGAGGTGAAGGCTGGGAGCGGGCGACAGACGCCGCGGGCGTGCGGAAGGCAGGGGGTGGGGGTGATGGGAGGACAAAAGCGGCTCTGTAACTTGCGCAGCGCTCGCTACCAAGGCGTTCTGTCCGAGATCTCGCTTTCCCTCCCGCTCCCGCTCGCGCCCCGCCCCCGCAGCCGCCGCCCGCGGATCAGCCCGGTCCATTAGCCGTGGTCGAAGGCTGGACGCTGCCCCCCTCGCGGCCCCCCTCCCCACCCACTTCTCCCTGAACGCCCCGCCGTTGGCCACTGCTGCATGGCCTTCATTCTTTGTCCAAGCGTGGGCGTGGCAGTTTTCTGGGGGTTGTCCCGTTTAGGGTCATTGTCTGAAAACGTGAACATTGTATCCGTCCAGGGTAATACAAGACTTTTTGCCACGACGTGGCAGGTAAAATTTTACGAACGTTATCCGTTAGCTTCTGACGTTCTTTGAGATACGTGTTCGTGCTTATACAGATCCTAAGAGCAGGGTTGGAAGATAATATCCTCTCACACAGTGCTCCCAGGCACTGGTGCAATCTAGCCCGATTAAAGACGAGCCTTGAATGGGTCGGGGGCGGGAGGCCCAGCCGGACGGCCGCCGAGTTTAGAATACGAGACGAAGTAATCCCGGACCTGTAAAAAGGACATCTGTCATTTACTCACTTATTTACATGTATCTGGAGTTACCCTTTCAGAGAAGAAATGGTATTAATGCTCTTCTCTTCACCCGAAGTCCAACCAACGGCAGGACTAGTTCAATTATTCGTTCAAGACTGTTGTTGAATATTTAGCATCGGGCAGATCATTGCCCAACGATTGTATGAATATTTGGATGTTAAGAAAGCTTGCTTTAAAAAAGTATGTTATTAGCACTATTCAGTTGCTGGTTTTATGACTCAGTGTGTTTATGGATTGTTCTCTGTGAAACTTAAGTTAAAAACAGTTTGTCTTTACCACAAGTATTTTATAAATTCATTTCCCTATTATAGTAAAAATTTGGTTCCATAAGCAAAACAACCATTTCCTATACGCAAAATTCAGTCCTCCGTTTTACTATGAAGTGTTCATTGTCGTTAGGAATACCCCATTGCGCCCATTATTATTCAAATATAATTACCGTTTAAATGAATAATTCCCGATAACTGAAACTATTTGCAAAATATTACATATATCAACTCGCATAAATCTTGCGCCAGTCGACTGGTTTAATGTTACACTGAATCTGCGCTCCTGACTGATGCAAATTGAGAATAAACAGCTCCGTTCTTTGTCGCAACATTCGAAAAAGGCTTTCTCTAATACATTTATTAGAACTGCAAATGGGTATGACCCGGTGGCAGTTAAGTGACAATAATTGCAAAAATTACAACACTTACATTAATAATAATAATAATAATAATAATAATAATAATAATAATACCGTACAATACAGTACAAGACGAAAAGCAGCATTGAAAAGAGCGTTGATCGCGTTCACCACACTTCACTTCACTACACTTCACTACACTACACTACACTACACTTTTTTGCTTTGAATTACGCTGACCATCACTTCACCGCACTACACAGCACTTACTCATTTAATATCTGTTACTGTTATCTTGTTCTAAGTTATTTCTAAAACTTCGGACACTGAGAGGAAAAGCTTTGAAAACTGCTGCAGGTAAACTGTTCCAATCTCTAATTGTTCTGTTACAAAAGGAAAACTTCCCAAGATCTGAATTTTGTTTTCTTGCTCGAATTTTGTGGGTGTGATCGCTTCGGCCGAAATAACTTCTAGTGTAATTCTAGTCCAATCTGAATTTCCTTCCAAGCTGGTTGACCTACGTACGATTTATAAAGAGCGCAATGTAATGTAGTAGAAAGCAGGTTCCACGCGCGTCACACCAGGCAGGAGAGCAAACACCGTCTGGGCTGAGAAGCAGACACCCCGAGTGAATCCGACGGGAGGGCGTCGCGCAAGTTGAGATCGAGAGGAAACTCGAATAAGCGAACGGAAGGCCTCCGCACGAGGCGTCGTCGCCCTTATCCTCTCTCCGCCCACGCCCCGCCCCGCCCAGCCCCTAAGGCCCCGTCCGCCCACGCCGCTGTGAAATATCGAGATGCTATTGATGGGAACAGCCGCCCCCGCTTCGCGCGCTAACGCCCCACGCCCTCTCTTCCGCCCGCCACGCCCCCTCGCTAACTCTTGCCCTTTCCCGTCAACTCCCTAGCACCTCCCGCCTCGTCCTATCACCCACCGCATATCTTCAAAACTTCCTCTCTCTCCCCGACACCTCTCCCTTTCCCCGACGTCTCTCACCTTTCCCCGACATCTCTCACATGTCTCCGATATCTCTCGCCTCTTTCTGTCATTTTTCACTTCTTCCCTTTACTCATCCCTTCCCGACATCTCTCACCTCTTTCCCACATTTCTCACACCTCTTCCCGACTCTCCTTTCCATCATACCCTTCCCCCCAAAACTGAACGCTGTCTTCGCCACCAGACTCTTTCCCTGCCGCTTTTCTCCACTCCCGCGCGTTCTGCCGTCATCCACCTCTCCCTAAATCTCTCTCACTTCGATTTCTACCATCACATCCCTATCGCTTCCCCACCATCTCTCGTACCTGCCCGTCACCACCTCCCACAACTCTCTGCTTCCGTATCTCTCTCCTTAGCCAACCCGATCTTCCAGCGACCTCCCACCGTCCCATCTCTCAGTTCCCGCCCGTCACCTCTTTCACAGTCTCCGCCATCTCTGCCGCAGACTGCATCTCCGCCCCCGCCGTCGTCGCCGCCACCGCCGCCGCCACCGTAAAGATAAATGACCCAGACAAGGCGCGAACGCCGCGTCGGCAAGCGAGATACCGCTCGTGATGGGCGCTTCGTATAAATAGCTCCCGGCGTCTGTGGCGAAGGTGGCAGTGGCGGCGGCGGCGGCGGATGCGAGGAGAATGCAGCCCGCCCCCCTCCCCTCCCCAACCTCCCTCACTACCTCCGCACGCGGGATTAAGAACATAAGCGCGTAAACTCCGATTTAAATACAGTGGCACTCCAAGGCCACGAGCTGGACGGAGAAAAGGTTACTTTCATCTACTTGGGAGCTTCGTTACATTAATTATTGGTATTGGATCTCCCCATTGGATGACAATGGCCCCCCTCTCCGTCCAACTGGTGGCCTTGAAGTGCCACTGTGTTTAAATTGGAGTGTAGACAGTGGGCGTGGCGGCCGGTTAATTTCGAGGGCACACGTGCTTGCTCACAGGCAGCACTCACCTTAGAGCCATATGTTTGTGTGACTTCACCAGCTGATAACTTCTTTATGATCCTCAGTGCGTAGCCTTTACGGCCGTACCTGAGATAAATGGTTTTGAGTGATGGGGAATAATGATGATATTATTTGAATAATGATGGGGCAGTAGTGGATTGAGAGTGAGAGTAAACGGAAGAACAAAAGGAAACTCGCCGCAAACTCCACGTGGGTCGACAGGCGTTTAAACCCACGGAAACCCATCGCAATATCCACGTGGGTCGACAAGGGTTTAAATACAAGGAGGTATGAAATGAACGGTTTGAACTCTACACCATGGACCACTCTGTCACCTGCATAAAGGGGATCTACGGAAACGCATAGAGTCGAAAGATATTGTGTTGTTGACTTTTACAAGACGTGCCGAGGATAAAAATAGCAAGTTCACCAACGAAACAGAGCCGATTAAAAATATAGACATGATTGTTAACCAACCGATTGTTGTAATTACCCGCGCCTGGCTGAGCGCTACTTAATGCTTTGCATCCCGCCATGAAGGAAACTCGATATTAATGGACGCGGTTGAGATGAGGGTGTTTTTTGTTGTTGTTGTTGTTGTTGGTGGTGGTGGTGTTTTTTCTTCTTCATCGGAAGTCCCGCGATATTGCGGCGTTCGTTCCTCAGAAATGTCAGTCTAACGACGGTGGCTTTACTGAAGTTACCACTTGTGTACTTCTACTTGTAATACACGAAAGAATTTCAAAGAAATCTGTAGGTTTCTGATGCTGCCCTATCCGTTACAGAAGTCAGTTGAAAGTCCGATCGTTCAAAGAGGTGAAGGTTACGTCTCAAAACAGCTGCTTTAAAACCGAAATATGTTTCCGTATCTCAAATCTTAAGGGATGACGGAGGAGCTCGTGTTAATGAATATTTCGACATACTGAGGTATAATATCTACGTCCAAATAAGAAAGAAAAAGAAAACTAATTAAATTGGAGATGTGTAAGGGAATCCCAGATGTTGTGTTTGTGGTTATCGAGATTTTACTGAATTTTAAGAAATATATTTCTGTTTTGTGGCTATTGGATTTCGTTCTTTCTTCGGTTCGTCTTTTTCTATGATTTTAACGCGATATAAAACCGTTTTCCAATTAGCTAGTAAATTAAGACGGGCAAAACTAAGACATTCGTTTGTGGTCCTTGTAAATTCCACTACGATTGTGGAGGATGATGATAGGGATCAAATCCAATAAGAATCACGTGAACATTGGTAACGGGAATATTGGAGTATTGGAGACGTAATTGGAATCATTTTGATTATATATGGAGAAATCCTCAGTGACAGGTAACATTTAGATCAAATTATTCTAGAAAAAATTGTTTCAAGTGAATTATGCGAGTTGCTTTTTACTATTTTTGGATATATTTTCGTAAAATGTTACTTTAATTTAACCTTTACTTTTTGTATTTCTTCTTTAAAAAACAATTTGAAAATGAGAGATTTTTTATAAATTAATGATAAATAATTGCGTTGTTAGGTACTGTATTCTAATTGGAATCTCCTCCAGTGCGGATGTTAGCTGTCTAAAAATAGTTGATAATGCGATCGTCTTCATAAACATAATACTTGAATTACATTAATAAACTTGTAAAATATACTGCTGAACATTTCAAGAACGGATCAAGTATGTTGAGGTCTTACAATTATACTACATGTAAGTGTAGTTGATACTTACTGAATTGAAAATCCAATTCAATAAAATTTAGTTTCTGGTAGAATTACTATTCAAAAGCAAGAATTTAAGTACTCTGTTAATGTGTACTCAGACTATCTAAACACGTTAGACACTGATGTCATTGAAATGTACTCGTTTCATTAACATGTGCGTACAATAGATGTTTTTAAAGTCATGTATTGCTTTTTTATTTAGTTTCCGGGGGCCTCCGACCATATTGAATTTTTTGAGCGGTTTACTTCATGTGCGGCGCGCAGAGAAGCCGGGTAACGCCTTTTTAAAAATTTCATTTTTGCCGTCTAAAGCCGATACCCTCGCGAAGGCGCATCTGGGCTCGACCCTCTGGCCGAGGACGCCTTCCCCGGGGAGGAAAAAGCTTCGGGGGACGCACAGCGGGCAGCCGTAGGACGCGAGCGGAGCGGAGCGGAGCGGGTTGCAGAGGAGAAATAGGTCGGGGCCGGACGAGATGGAGAAGGCAGGGGGAAAGCTCGGAGCGGAGGGAATAGAGTGAGAAAGGAACGAAGCGGGCAGGGGACGGACATGGGAGGAACGGAGCGAGAAAACAACGAAACAGGCAGGGGACGGAGCGGGGAGGGGAAGAATCGAGGAGGGGAAGGTACGGGGAGGGGCGTAGCGGGAAGGGATGGAACGGAGAGAGTACGGAGCGGCGAGGGGACGGAAGGGGTGGGGGCGGAGCGGGGAGAGGACGGAGCGGAGAGGTGATAAAGCGGGAAGAGATGGAACAGGCAAGAGACGAGGCTGGAATGAGCGGAGCGGCGAGAGGAAGGTAAGGGGCGGGAACGGGATAGAACGGGAGGAGATGGGTCGGGCAGAGGAGAGGGCAGAGAGGAAAGAAGCGGGAAGGTGACAGAGTGGGGAGTGCAGGGGATGGACAAGGGAAGGGACCGGGGGCAGGGACAGCGGACAGGGGACAGTGCAGGGAGGAATGGAAGCGCGCTGGGGACGGTTTTTGAGCGGGGAGGGTATAGAATGTGGCGAGGAAATAGAGGGAAGGCGAAGGGATGAAGTAGGAAGGGAAAAGCGGAATGGGAAGTGAGGAAATGATAGGGAAGTGAAGTAATGGACTGGATATACTTTAAATGGAGGAAAGGGAATGGAATGTTACGTAAAGAACACAAAGGAATGGAAGGGATGGATAGGAATAGAAAGGGAGGATTGAGAAAGCCCGGGGCGAGGAGAGGTGTGTGTGTGTGGGGGGGGGGGGGGTGAGCGGGCAACGGACGGCCCGAGGAACCCCCGTCCGGGTCGAGCCGTGGTGAGGCGGGGCGCCGAGAGAGGCTAGACGCCGCAGGGCCGCGCGAGGCCGGTGGCTGTACGACCCGGATAAAGAATTGGGAGTCGTTAGGAAAGCGCCACAGGCTGCGCCAATATCGCCGCGCGCCCCGATAGCAAGCCGCTGCCCGTCATCTCGCAGCGCCAGCGGCACCGGCCCTTCCCTCCCCTTCCCCGCCCTTCCCGGCCCAGCCCAGCGCCCGAAGCCAGAGGCCCAGCTGACGGAGCACCGGCGCATGGACCACCCCACCAAGGCCCCAGTAGGGCGTGCACGAACAAGAGTGGTTTGCTCCCAGTGTTGCGGCTTCAAACGTGTGGCTTGAAGTGCGAGTCGATGGGTTTTGGGAGAGAAAGAAACGAATCGAAGGGTATCGAAATTAGTTGAATGGTAAATAATATATACCATATTAAGAACTTGATATTTTATGTGACTGTGTTGTACTAGAAAGGAAATTTTCTAAAAGGATTAATAATAATGAGTAATACTATTTTAGCAAACAATAATTTGTGATGCTATAAATTCCTGGAAAAAATTTACCATCACAAACGTTGGTGTTATTTCACTAATGTGGACTTATATTCCGAAAACCAAAGGAACATATTCACATTATATTCGTTTTTGCGCTTACAAATATCATTAGATGAGAGTTCTCCAAATATATACATTCTAATGCTCTCGCACCAATTATGTGTTCCCTTGCCTTTCATCCATTTTACAAACAATTTTAACCGATCATAATACTCTTATGAAAAAGATATGAAGAGTTATTGGTGGAAAGCACAGTACTACGATAAGGAAGACGATAAATTTTGTTGATTTTTCAACGTTATAAATATAATTTTCTTGTTTTGTTTCCTTTTCGACGAACTTAAAATTCGACTGATTTTTTTTTCTCCACAGCTATTGTTTTCGTTCAGACATCTCGAGTCAATGAAAATACACATTTTCCGCTCTCCCAAGTGTAAACACCACTATAAATCTCCTTTTGCACAATACAGTATTTTATAGAATGTTCGCTAAGGGATTCCGATAACAGTCATATAACTTCTCGTGGGCTGCGAAAGATACGCACACAAAAAGCGCGAGAGTTGCGCAACAGAGAAAGCAGAGACAGAAAATTAAACCAGTGGATATAATTGGGCAGAGAGCGAAAATGAGAATGTGATTGGTTCCAATCAGTCCAGGCAACTCTTTATCGTAAAGGCGATATAGTTGATTCGGAGATAGTCCATTTAATCTCACGGGATTTTTAGTGACTAAAAATATGATATTAAGGAACTGCACAATATGAGAGGACATTGCATTCACTGTTTTAATAATATATTTAAAGATTTGCGAATTAAAATGTTCTTAATGTTTGAATTTGAGTGTTTGAAAAGTACGAAAGTTTACGAAAGTAATGAAAAATATTTAATGTGTAATTCACAAATTTTTCACCCTTTTATGTATAAAACTTTGCAATAAAAAGATTAACATAGTTTAGGGAATGTAAGAAGCTTCTAACTAAATAATGAGTACTCTAATGTATATTTTCTCACAAATAATATTAATGTTTCTTTCTAAAAAAAACATATCCTAAAGGTGCATGTATACGAGTAAGTGACGTGACTTTCACTATTCATAAAAATATTGCATGCAAAATCTAAGTTGAAACACAAAACACACTACTTTCGTATAGCAACGAATATAACATTTTTGAGTGATTGCACAAAATATCGCTCATCAAACATCTACTAGATACAACGAGCAAACAATCTTAATTACCCACATTGTCAGAATGTAATTTGGTTGGTCTTTTATATTATTGGCAAAAAATTGTTTTTGAATAGCATATTTGCAATTACATTATATAATTTTGAAAAACATTTACCGAAAAATAATTTTCTGTCTATAAAATACAAGTCCAAACATAGTCTGACAAAGTTGTTAAATCTTCAGACAAACAAGAAATTATTTTAATCATCTACACTTGACACAAAATTATTTATCTCATTTTAAAGCGGTTAAAAGAATAGGTTGCGAACCATTTCATAGACAAAAAAGAGGAAGCGAGAAGTTGGTGTATTTATGTTCGAAAGTCCGCCGTAACGTTACGAGGCAACGAGACCGAGTGTGTGGGCGACGCCAGCGCAGCGGGCGGGAGGCAACGGAAGTATAAATCGTGAGTGCAGCGCGCCAGGTGGCCGCCCCAGGCGACACGTTGATTGACGCGAGGACTTGCTTGCACTCGGCCTCACAGAACAACGCGCCTCCGCTGCTTGTAACATTATCGCACCATTCCGCCTTACGAGTGTGCCTGCGGAATTTATTGTGCCTTTGGCAGTCATTGTCTCCGAATGGCGGTAAAATGTTTGTGTTTATGACCGACGGCTTTGTGCTACGTTTTGTTGGGTGTGTTCGGTGCCGCGTCGATTTTTGGACTTTGCCGCGTTGTATCATTGTTTTTCTTTAGTGTACATGAATGTAAATGGGCATAAAGGTAAGCTTCATCTAGTAAGAAAGATTGTAAGACGGTGAAGAGATTGTATTCGTAATATAAGAATAAATCACAGATTTTAAAGGGGTGTATCATGTAGACGTTCTTGGGTAATTACTTTCACGAGTATCATATTCTCATTAGCAATGAATATTAGTCTCGCATGTTCCGCTAATTTACGAAAGTACAACTTCACCTTATGACGGTTGGCTAAAATCACCATCAAATCACCTCGTGTGCACATGACATTATGTCATAATGAAACCATCCTTGTTTTGTGGTGATCAACTTTTTCATATAATCACTCTCCAAGAAGAAGTCAGAGAGCCAGGTCAAATGTAGTTGCCCGTGGAATATCAAGTGTCAAGTGTCAGGTTTCGCGTAAATCTTCAAGGAATGCCGTTCTCCCTCCGGTAGCGTTGCGCAGGGAACCGTGACCAACCAAGAAGACGACGACGACGACGACGATGACGATGACGACGACGACGAAGTTCTGGTGCGCAGTCTATGGTGCCCTTCAACGAATCCTACTGAAGTTTGAGTTGAAGCGGAGTTGAGGTCGAGTATGAAATAGTAGATTGTTCACCGTCAAATACACAGTCGCGGTATTTTGGCAACTTTTGACATGCAGTATTTTGGAAAATTTTAAAGAGACATTTTTGAGAAATTGAAATAAATTGAAATGTATCCCGAGTGGAAAGAATGAGCGTTTGATATCACGTTAACCATCAAGGTTTTTTTTAAAGACGACGTCAGATCAAATTATAATATGTATTGAAAATGGTTAATTAGAGTAACTGAAAGATTTATTGCGGGAAAAATGTGCAGTGTTTTGCAAATATATCCTGTGGAGTACTCGTTCTGTGGTGCCCTTCAACGAAACCTACTGAAGTTTGAGTCGGAGCGGTGTTAATGATTAATATGAAATATATTGTTTAATGTCAAATACACAGTTGCTATATGCAGTATTTTGACAAATTTTAAAATTAAATTTTTGAGAAATTGAAATAATTTTAAATGTATGTAGAATCCCGAATGGAAAGGAAGTGCGTTTGTCATCACGTTTATCATCCAGGTATTTTAAAAGATATCAGATCAAATTATCATATGTATTGAAAATGGTAAATAAGAGTAATTGAAAGAATGTTTATTCTGGGGAAAATGAGCGGTGTTTTTGCAAATATATACTGTGGAGTATTGGTGTGCAGTCTATCGTCTTTCAACCTACTGAAGTTTGATTCGAGGCGGCCTTGAAATATATTTGCAATGGTCGGATATGAAATATATTTTGCAATGCGAAATACACAGTTGAGATGTGCAGTATTTTGGCAAATTTTAAAATAAGAAATTGAAATAAACCGTAATTTACTTCCCATAAATTATTGTTAGAAGCTAAAATCTACATCGAATCATGATTGGAAAGAACGTCCTTTTGACACCACGTTATGCATCAAGAACGTCAATTTTTTTTAGGACATCAGATCAAATGGTCATGGTTATTGTGAATGGTGAATAAGATAAATCCTAAAGAAGATTTATTCTAGTGGAAATGTTCAACGTTTTGCAAATATATCCTGTTGCACCATCGTATTTACGTTCGACTGGCCACAGTTCAAATAAAATATCCCGAAGCGAATCTTCAGTGAACAGCATCACTTCCTTTTGAGAAGCAGTAGCCAAATCGGTCTCGTGATTTATGATGCTGTTAGTGCCATCAAGGCATCTACCGACTTCCGCGATCTTAAGTTTTTACGAACGTCGTGTCGTCGCTACGGTTTTATTTATGCATACAATTCCCGTAATATCAAATCGTAATGG
Source organism: Gryllus longicercus (assembly GCA_038098605.1). NCBI lineage: Eukaryota > Metazoa > Arthropoda > Insecta > Orthoptera > Gryllidae > Gryllus > Gryllus longicercus. The sequence goes on along the minus strand of JAZDUA010001087.1, from coordinate 68,789 downwards.
TTACGACACATTCGGCTCTCATGGGGGCGTTGGCGGCCACGATGGCAGCGAAGGCCGGAGGCGATCGTAGCTTCGGCAGAGGTGGTCGGGATGACTGGCTGTTACGCCAGCACAGACGGGTCGATGGAAAGCGATGGCAGAGATGGTAGGCAGTAGACGCAGCGATTGTAAGGGTGACTTTGACCGATTCCAGTTATGTCATGAACATCGGAAGCAGCGGGGAATGTCAGGGAGGGCGAAGTAATACGGCAGTTATGACAAGGACGACGTGTGGAGAGAGAAACGGATGTTAAGGACGGTGAGTGAGGGTGCCAGCATCAGGAGGAACAATGAGTGGCGTCGGGGAAGGATTACGGGTTATGATTACGGAGCAGCCGTGGCAGCGGTTTAAGTGCACAGAGGCAGTACCGGTAGCAGGAACAGCAGTAGAGAGGAGGCCACCATACACATGACAACAAGAAGGTCGACGAGGTGACAGCGAAAAGTAAGCAGGGACGAAGCGATGACGCGGATGACGGCAGAGGCGGCGAGCAATAGTGATAGAAATTGTAGGAGAGGCTTGCTGGGATAGCAGCAATGTCATGGTCAGCGGTAGGGACAGATGTCAGGGACGGCGAACAGTGAGGGTCTGACAGCGGGTGGCAGTGATCGTCGGTAGCCATCCACAGCTACAACAACGGGCCTAGCGATGGCAACGCAAGCAGGGATGACGAGCACAAAGGTGGTAGGGACGGTGAGCAAGATGCAGGAAGGGGGCAGGGGACGACGAAAGGCAGCGGGAAGCCATCAAGGAGACCTTCAGGGGCGATGGCTGCAATATTGCAGGGATTACAAGCTGCGACAGCAGTTAGTCGGCGACGGCAGAGGCGGCAACGATAAAGAGCTGTGTAGGGGGAGGGGAGGTCAGGTATGGTGGTCGCCCGCGGAGATTTTGGCGACGTCGGAGAAGAATGTAAGGGAGGGAGTGCGGCGACAGGGAGGGATGGCAAAGCGACGGGGAGCGGTTGGTGGAGGGTGGGTCGTGCCGTGGGCGAGGCAGAATACGAAGGATTACGGAGTATAGTAGTGTACGAAGTGGGAGGGCAGGGTGGCGGGTCTGCGCAAAGGCGGGTGGAAGGCGAACGGGGCGAGAGAATAGTCACGACTGGTGGGTAGGCGGGGCTGTAGGTGAGTGGCGTGGCGGGTGAGGCAATAGTCTTGCGCGGGGGGTGGTGTCGGCGGGTAGGCGGTGTGTGGCGGCGGGTGAGTTGGAGAGGGGGTGGGGTGGGTGGGAGGAGAGGGGTGAGGAGGGACTGGTGGACGTGAGAGTGGGACGGGAGGGGCGAGGCCGAGCGGGGCAGAACGGTTGGAGCGGAGCGGGGCGGTTGGAATGGAGCGCAGGGCGAAGCGGGGCGAACCGGCTCCAAGCGGTGCGGGCGTGGTGTGGCGGGCGGGCTGAGGGGGAGGAATGGGTAACCGACAGATGGGAGCGGGGCGATACGGGTCGAGACGGGACGAGGCGGAGCGGGGCAAAGCGGGGCAAAGCGGGGCAAAGCGTGGCGTGGCGTGGCGTGGCGTGGCGTGGAGTGGCGGGCAGACTGAGGGAAAGGGACGGGTAGACGGACAGAGGAGAGCGGGGCGGGTGGAACGGAGCTGGGGGGATGGAGCTGGGCGGGGCTGAGCGGAACGGAGCTGGGCGGTGCGGGGCGGGGAGGAGGCGGAGCGGGCCGGGGCAGAGCGGGGCGGGGCGGGCTGGCGACGGCCCCAGAGGAGAAGCGCCGCGCGGGAACGGCCCCCGTAAATCTGGGCAGTCGTTTGGAGCAGCTTTGAGCGGGCGGCGCGGCGCGGCGCGGCGCGACTGGGGCAGGAAACGGCTATCCTGTCGGGCGGCGGCGGCAGCAGCTCCTCGTTTTGTGGGGCCTTGCATCTTTTATGGGAGCCGATGAGCGCCCGCCGGAAGGGAGCGCGTGGAAACATTGCATTGGTTGTTGCACGACTCGCGCGACCGGACAACGGGGGCATCCGTCTGTTGCAGCGCGTTGGCGTCGGTGTTGTTTTGAACGTCGTTAGTTCGTCGTAGCGCAAATGAGGACGTGGTTGAAGTTTGTAAACCGAGGTCGTAGCCAACATGTTCGTCCAACCGATTCAGTTATTTGTGTTCCGGTCGTGTTTCGTAAACTACTTTTTCGTTTTACCTACTTGTAATAAAAATCATAAAAATAATAAATATATTTCCTTTGAGTAATTGTACTCGTATCCCATATTTCGTTACAATTCATTTATATATTTCAAATTGTTTGAATTGTTGTACAAAATGATGTCTTTAAAATCGTTAATTGCCACTATAGGTAAGGTACAATATTGCGTAAATCATTTAATTCAATGTTTTGCAGTTGAAAAATTATTAATGTTCGAGTTTAAATTGTTCCAAAAGAGACAAGTGTTAACAGTACAGATTTTTGTACAAAATACTTGGAGATAAATTTAAATCGCAACTTGGGTTTCAAAGGTTTCTTACCACTTTTTTTTATTAAACTGTTCTTTAAAACAGGTCGTAGACAGTGTCATTAAGTTATTCCATATATGTCTTAATGTTGTCAAAGAACTAAAAATGAAAAGAACCATTTCTAATTTTGACTCTCACCTGAATGCCACCAAGGAATGCCACCGAGGGATGGTGTCCAAACCGCATTGTGTATAATGAAAAATATAAGTCAATTATATTTTTTACGAGAGATATGAGGATGTATTTCTCCGCATTTCACTAATAAAAAGGATAATATAAAAGTGTTTATACACAAGCTCTCTACTTTACCTTCTATTACATACTTCTCTCACTGCCATGCAAAATTCAATGATAAAATGTGAAACTTCATATAATAGTAATAACTGCATGAATGTACAAAAGTATAGTACCATTGCAAAGCACACTACCGGTTGTAAGTATTCTTTGGTTGTTACGTAATTACCGTTACGGAATTCCAGTTATGGCTGTTCTCACACTACGCAAGAAAACTAAGAAGACGATAAAACAACATTCCTGCACGAAAATAAACATTTGCCAGCTTTCGAAACCTATTTACAACGCAAGTTCTGACTCGTGGAAAGCGGAAGGGAGATATTTCACAAATCGTGAATAGCAACATCGTCCCTCTTCGGCAGCATTTCCGCGTAACACATAGCGAGGTCCCCTCTGATGGATACTCAAACCCCACCCACCCTTCTCCCGCCTCCTCCTCCCTGCCTCTCCTCTTCTCGGGATTTCTGTAGCTCCGCCGCAAGGCCCCGCCTCACACGGCGCGTCCCCACGGCGACACCGCCCTCCCCCTGCCGCCACTAGGAGGCGCCAAAGTCAACACGCGCCTCGCACTGCTTGCGGCTTCCTTCGCAATAAATGCGGTGTGGCGGGAATTTTATGTTCACACGTCCTTTAAGACGTTACAGCGTGTGGGTACGAGACTGACATTTGTATTCAGCGACGCTCCGGGCGCCCCGCCAGCTGTCGCCTGCCACCGCCCTCGCCCTCCCCCCCCCCCCTCCGCCGTTCGGTTGCGACCCCGCCGCCGCCGTCTCCGAACCGCTTTCGCATCCGCGCCCTCTTCAGTCTTCCCCCCTGTTTCTACCCCCGCCATCAACATCGTTCTCGCTATCGCCATCGCCTCTGCCGTCGCCTCTGTCGTCGCCTCTGCCGTCGCCTCCGCCATCGCCGTCGCCGTCGTCTCCGCTATCGCCTCCGCCATCGCCTTCCGCAGATGTCACCGCCTCTGGTTCTGCCACCTCCGCGGGCTGTGCTTCCGTTTTCGTCATCGCCTAAGCTTCTGTCTCCACCTCCGCTCCACCCTTGCCCTCGCCCTCGCCCTCGCCCACGCACCCGCCCTCGCCCTCGCACCCGCCCTCACCCTCACCCTCGCTCCCGCCCTCGCCCTCGCTCCCGCCCTCGCCCTCGCTCCCGCCCTCGCCCTCGCACCCGCCCTCGCCCTCGCACCCGCCCTCGCCCTCGCACCCGCCCTCGCCCTCGCACCCGCCCTCGCCCTCGCACCCGCCCTCGCCCCTCCTCGCCCCCGCCCTCGCCCCCGCCCCTGCCCTCGCCCCTGCCCTCGCCCTCGCCCCCGCCCCCGCCCCTGCCCTCGCCCTCACCCCGCTCTTGCCCTCGCCACCGCCATTGCCTTGTGCTTCCGTGTCAGCCTCCGCCTTCGTCTCCTTCGCCTTCAACTCTGCTTACGTTCGCGACGCCGTCTTTGCCACCGCCACCTCCGCTACCTCACCAATACCTACTTTGCCCCGCTTCTGACATTTCCACCCCCGCCTTGTCCTTGCTTCCTCTTTTGCCTCGTCCTCGGTCACCTCCTTTGCCCAGGTCTTACCTCTATCTGTGCCGCCCCGCCTACTCCCCCCCATCCTTACCCTGCCTCTGCTCGCCCCTGCAGTCCCGTCCTAGTACCCGTCTCCACTCCTCGTCCCGCTCTCGACTCTGCACCAGCCCTACCACCGCTCCTGCCACTGCGACCACTTCCACTTCCACCTCCACTTCCACTTCCACCTCTACTTCCACCTCTACTTCCACCTCCACTTCCACCTCCACTTCCACCTCCACTTCCACTTCCACCTCCACTTCCACCTCCACTTCCACCTCCACTTCCACCTCCACTTCCACCTCCACTTCCACCTCCACTTCCACCTCCACTTCCACCTCCACTTCCACCTCCACTTCCACCTCCACTTCCACCTCCACTTCCACCTCCACTTCCACCTCCACTTCCACCTCCACTTCCACCTCCACTTCCACCTCCACTTCCACCTCCACTTCCACCTCCACTTCCACCTCCACTTCCACCTCCACTTCCACCTCCACTTCCACCTCCACTTCCACCTCCACTTCCACCTCCACTTCCACCTCCACTTCCACCTCCACTTCCACCTCCACTTCCACCTCCACTTCCACCTCCACTTCCACCTCCACTTCCACTTCCACCTCCACTTCCACCTCCACTTCCACCTCCACTTCCACCTCCACTTCCACCTCCACTTCCACCTCCACTTCCACTCCACTTCCACCTCCACTTCCACCTCCACTTCCACCTCCACTTCACCTCCACTTCCACCTCCACTTCCACCTCCACTTCCACCTCCACTTCCACCTCCACTTCCACCTCCACTTCCACCTCCACTTCCACCTCCACTTCCACCTCCACTTCCACCTCCACTTCCACCTCCACTTCCACCTCCCACTTCCACCTCCACTTCCACCTCCACTTCCACCTCCACTTCCACCTCCACCTCTTTCTCCCCTCTTTCTCCACCTCCACTTCCACCTCCACTTCCACCTCCACTTCCACCTCCACTTCCACCTCCACTTCCACCTCCACTTCCACCTCCACCACCACCTCCACCACCACCTCCACCTCTTTCTCTACCTCCACCACCACCTCCACTTCCACCTCCCTCCATCTCAATCACAACCATTCTTGCCGACATCGTTGCCTTACCAACACTTCTACCTTCAAAGCCACCCCCTCTGTCACTGCCACCGCTCCGCCCCCGCTGCCGCGTTCCCTCGCCTCCGCCCCCGCCGCCGGATTGCCTAGGGGCGAAGTCGCGCCCTTCGCCGACGTCTTTGCAGAGTAATTTTTTTTGGAGCCCGCCCCTCGCCGCCGCGGAAGTTCAATGCGAGGTTGTCATTGGTTCAAGGGGACTGAGGAATCGGGGATGTTTTCTTTTGCTTCGGTAGTAATTCTGTTTGCCGAAATGGGAGAAAAGCAATTTTAAAATATGTGACTTTGCATTTTTTGCTTCGTACTTGAAGTAGAAGATTTGTGGCGCTGCTCAGTAACCTTCATACACATCCTGTTCGTTGTCGTACAGTTTGTAGAAATTGTAGTATGTATTTTCGAAATACGATCAACTTAGCACCTTTATACTCGTCTTTCTTCTCTTCTTAATTGACTATGATATTTGTATAATACATCTGGCAATTTTATTTAATGCTACGACAGAGCAAAATGCTGTTACAAATGTAATGTCAAATTTTATGTAATTCGATCGTGTTCCAAACACCACAAAGCTCATTTTGTTTAATTTTTAGAGAAAAAAGGCTTTAGTCATTAAAATGGCCAGTTTCATCAGTGTTATTAGCTTTATTGTTAGTAACTTCATACGAAAAGCAGAAAAAATGTTTCTTAAATTTTATTCTAGAAATAGGAAATTTTTTTAAATGTGTGGAAGACATATGTCTCCATCAATGAATCATTTATATTTGATTACCCATACGTAGCCTGCATCTGTGACCTTTTCATGTGCTTCATTCGATAACAGCTTGCTCGAACGAAAACATAAATAACAGAAATTTCATTTTTCGCACACGACATTAATTAGTTTAGTATTTCGTAATTGATTTAATAGTAATTTACACCGTAGCGCCTCCGTTTTGTAAAAACCTACTCATTAAAGGGAAATGAATTTCATATTTGCAGATTTGTTTATAATTGTTATTTTCCGATAATTAGAAAGGAGAAATGATTTGAATATGTAAATTAAGCTCCACCAATGGACTGTATTGGTAGGTGCTAGTGTGTTAATATTTCATTACATGCATATATTTAAAAATTAAAAGGTTATTTTTTTCAATTCGAAACTGCCAAATCTTAACGAATGTTATATCAACCTATTATTGTAAAATTGTCCGTGGAACCAACATTTCAGGATTATTCTTACGAATTATTTACATATATTATTCAAAATTTACTCTCAATATGTCGTACTCGATGAGAATCATTATAAGATGTATTTAATTGTTGTCCAATAACTGTATTTAATAAATCAGTGCTGAAAATGAGATCAACCAGATAATTATTTTGACCCATAAAGGAGGAGGACAAAGGAGCAATTTATTAAAACGTATTCGCTTATATTCCATTAAAAATATCCAATTTAATACAAACAAATGAATTCTTAATGTATGTTACAAAATCATTTCCCACTGGCATTACATTTCAAGTTCCCATGTTTGGAAGCAAAGTCAGGAATTATATAAAATATACGACTTTTGTCTGAATGCGATTGCGCTTCATCATTAAATGTCGATGTCAAAATTGACGATGTCAAAATTGTTTCTGTTCCGACTGCATGAAAGTAGATTTGCAAATGTTATTGAGAAAGGAATACTAATATTAAAAGGCTAAGAATGTAATGTTTTAGAGCTGTATTAAACAATATTATTATAAACGGATTGGAAATTGTAATGGCATTCTCTAAAGGAATAATTATTTCTACATAATGGTATAAATAATTCTACGCTACTCTCAATTTCCAAAGAAACGATAACTTTTTATTTGATTACAAGACGTTGACACTATTGAAACAACCATTCACTGCTCTCAACGGCACATTCCACGCCTATTTGAGCAATGGAGTTGATATTTATAATACAGATTGGGGTAGCTAGTAGGTTATCAGGTGATAGATTTTAGTTGCAGTTTCTATGATAGCGGCGGCCTGCAAACGGCATTCACAATGTACTTCAGTTGGGCTGTACTACACATTCAGTATGCATCTCGGAGGCAACTTGCGAAAGTCAGTCACGACATTCGTGTATATAATCCGTTGCCCTTACTTCAATTGGACCATACCGGGCATTCAGCGTGCATCTCGTGAGTACGAGGAGCCCTTACGCCGACCGGAAGTCGGCGTGCGCTGCCGCGGGAGATGCGGAAGCAACGCTACTATGTGGGAGGGGGGGGGAAAGAGGGAGGGGGCGGCGTGCGCCGGGGGCGAAGGGCGATGGGCGAGGGACGACGCTCGAGCGGACGCGCGCCCGTGACGACAGAGAGGATGTGACACATTAAGCGCTGCCCTAGCGACGTCCCGCCCGCGTCCCGCGTCACCCCTCCGCAATCCCTAGCCTCACCCCCGCCTCCCGCCGCCGCCGCACGGCGCTGTCGTCATCGCTTCCGTGCTCTCCCGGGCCGATGCTCCCGAACGCCGTCGTCATCGAGAGCCGCAGACTGCGGTGGCTGCCGGTTCGGGATGCGGCATCGGTGCCGATGTTTTTAAAACATCCGTGTTTTACCAGAAACATCGACTTTATCCAAGAATTGATTTATTAAAGTCGATGTTTCTTGACATCAATGTTTGTGTTCGTTGTTTTGTTTGTGAATGAAACAGGCTCATTATCTCGAGTTCTTCAGAAACATCCATGATTATTGTTCGATATATTATTAACACAGATGTTTTATTATTGATGTCGCATCACTACTGCGAGCTCGCTAGCGATGGTAAATAGGTTGTAGTCAGTGTCGCAAATATGATTATTCCACAGGTGACTAAGTGCCAATTTACGGTGTTCTTAAAAAGGATTTTTCATTTACACTGAATGTCGTTTGTGTAGCTGCAGATATTAAAGCTCTTGCAACTACCGTGTTGCAATTTTCCCTATTTGCCTACCTCACTAATTTGGTACCTCGACCTCTGACTTCCCGTTCCTATCTAATAGTCGACTCCCAACTTCCGGTCCATACAGTTTCAATGCGTATTCTTAATTGATGGCATTGGACATCAATGCGTTGATTATATCAGCCTGTGAATCGTAGCTGCCGCCACATTTTCTGGCAACTTGGAAAGATAAGAACAGGGAACATCACATCATGAGAGGAAAGAGGAAGATGTGCGTATTGAAGGCAAAGAATAACGGTAACGCGTGAACCCGTCTCGCCCTGTCCGCGAAGGTCTCCACCTTCCATCACGATTCAGCGAGCGATATCATGGTGGCAGCCCTGACCATCGTTTATTCGGTTACATTTCCGCTCCCTCAGCTCCGCTACATCTTCCGGAAGTGTCCTCGGGAGCCCCGGCCTTTCTCCGCAGCCGCCTCCGCCCCGAGCGGTATCTCGCGCTGAAATGTTTTTCCTTTCTGCCGCTGCACGCCCTTAGACCCCAACTCCCCCCCCCCTACTTCCGACCTCGCTGCCGTCGCCGCCACCACTGATCTCGCTGCCGCCCTTGCCGCCGCTGTCGTCCTTGCCTTCACCTTCGACGCCCACGCAGCACCCTCCCCCGCTGGCCCAGCTCGCCGAGCCTCCCACGTCGCCCCCGCAGCCCCGCCGCCCCCGCTGCCCCGCCGCCCCCGCCGCCCCCGCCGCCCCCGCCGTCCCCGTCGGCTCCTGTCGGCCCCGCCGCCCCCGTCGGCTCCTGTCGGCCCCGCCGCCCCCGTCGGCTCCTGTCGGCCCCGCCGCCCTCCGCCCCCGTCGGCTCCTGTTGGCCCCGCCGCCTCCGTCGTCCCCGCCGCCATCACCGCCCCCGCCGCCATCGCCACCCCCGCCGCCACCACCGTCCCCGTCGTCATTGCCGCCCCTGACGCCCCCGTCGCCCTCGCCGCCCCTCCGACCACGCCGCTCCCGACCTTCCCCCCTCCACGACGAACCCGATGCCCCGCCGCCGTCGCACCCCCGTCGCCATCGCCGCCCCGACCTCGCCGCCCCCACCGTAGTCGCCGTCTGGCCGTCAGGCAAGGGATCGATCGCCGAAGCCCGATTGAGGGATGGCCCGAAGGCGGACTCACGCACAGTGGCAGAGGCCACTCGGGAGAGGCGAAGGTCCACGGCCGGGGCGGGGCTACAGGGATGCAAGGGTAAAGAAACTGACGGAAATTCAGAAGTTTTATTTTCAAAGGAAAATGTACTAGGTCAATTGAATAATAATGTAAAAAGAGAAAACGGTTCCAGATCGTAACGAATTGGAAGAATAACTCAAATTATCTTTTTGGATGAATTTATTTCCATAATCACAAATAATTTCAACATCAATTATTCTTCAAAGAATATCAATTATTTCAATATCTCAATAATTCTGCGTATCCTTTCAAACAAGAATAATTTATTTTAATAAATATAATTATTAACGATGTTTTGTTAATTTGTAATAATATTTATCAGTTTAAAAAAAGTACTGTAGAACGTCGATAATACTGCCAAAGAATAACAAGTGAAAGTGAAAACGGTGTATCGGAAACGGAGAGCATCAAAAGCCGATGCCGCGGAGGAAAGAGAGCGTAGAGAATTGCGAAACGATTGTGCCTCCGCGAGGAACGGCCGGCGAAAGAGGGGGATATCGAGCGGCGACGCCCAGCGAAAGAGACCGATAGCGGACGGCGATGGACTTGGACAGGCGGCGCACGTTGGGCCCACAGTAGTCGGGACGAACTTCAATGGGAAAGCAAATAAAAAGACGTTTTTAAATTAAAATATAACTGTTGTTATACATTACTAACGCATAAATCGAATGAAACTTCTGTCATTCGAATGTAAAGAGGAAAATAATACAAACTATTGGTATTTGAAAATGAAGGGGGCGAAGGAAAATTTGACATATGTAAGCTTTTTTTCAGATTTACTGCATGAGCAATTATATCATTTATACAATTCTTATGAATAATTACAGCAAAAAAATTACACTGGAACGCGAATTTTATCAAAATGAGATGTAAAGAGAACGATAAATCCTTAAAAGAAACTTGTATATAGGAAACTCAGTGAAATAGGACACGAAAAATAAGTCATTCGTTGTGCAAGACATACGTTTGGGTGTGAATGATAATAATTGTCGCAGGGTCCTCGGATCATATGTCACTTTGAAAATTATGAACAGGAATCAGAAAATGTCATGGATATTGCACCGTAGTTGACGTAAGAATCTGTTCTGAGATTTTGCCGAGAATATTGACTAAAAAAATGTACAAATAAATTGTGGGACCCGTGTGCACTACAATTTGTCTATATGATACGTCCTCCTTCGCATCTGCAGACAATGGCGCTGAACATCACAACTTGCTTATTCGAAAAGAATCTCTTTAGATTTAGAAACACGCATTTATAGTAACAAAAATGATACATGTGAATTGTGTACGAATAGGAATTACATATACAGGTCGACTCTCGTAGGCGTTACCGACATACCATCTAATGAGGATTCACGGTTTCGAATCCTGACGTAGCCATGGAAACTACACGAGGGGCAATAAATTTAAGCAGTTCAAGATCATGTTTGATATACTCGTATATCTCGTCTACTCACTCCCGTGTCTTTCATCCCATCCTCTCTTCTACTATCAATATCATTAATTGGATCGCTGGTGAGGTAGATACCTTTTTATTATGATAAATAAATAAAGATATTGTCTGGTATCAATACTTTTTATTCAGCTTATGATCGTTTCGATCGCGTAGCGATTATTAACAGGTTGTAGTTATGTATGCAAGATGCGTAAGCAAACTGGGTCGTACATACCTTGCAGCTTCTGGGCCGAAAACAAAGTTCTGCGAATTTTTGAGCGTGTGTCTTGTTTAAGAACACAGCCGGTCGGCAGCGGGAGGGGGCGGGAAGAGGGGTGGGGTGCGGGTGAAGTGTCGTAAAACGCGGGGGGTGCTGGTGGAGGCTTGAGAGACGGTCGGGCGAGCGAAGGTCAGTGGAGTAGGGAGGGCTGGGGGTGGGTTAGGGGTGAACACTTTGTGCTAATTTTAGCAGAGGTGAAGAGAGTTCAGGGATTTGTTGGTTAAGACATGTCATGTTCTGTTTTTTGAGGACGTTGTGTATGTGTAGGGCTTCTAATTTTATTCTGTTCCAGTACCTGTTTTCAATTTCTAGAATTCGGAAATTTGTGTGTTTATCAAATGTGTGTTTGTTTAAATTTAGGTGATCCGCAAAGTGTGAGACTGCGGTCGTGTTATTTTTCCATGCTTGTTCGTGTTCTTTGATTCTCTGTGTGAATTTACGGCCTGTTTGTCCTATGTATATGGCATTGCAATTGTTGCACGTGAGAGCATAGACTGCGCATAAGGATGTAGGCGGGATTGGGTCTTTAGTGTTGGATAGTGTTTTATATAATGCATGAGTGTTGTTGAAAGAAGTTTTAAGACCGAATTTATTGAGTGTGGAGGCTATTTTAAGAGAAAGGGGTCCTACATAAGGGATTGTGAGGTACGTGGCTGCAGTGCTTCTGTCAATTGGTGTGAGGGTAGTGTGTTTGCGGATATTGAGTGTATTTGTTTTTTTGACTATTAATTTGTCAATCATGTTGCAGTCGTATCCATTCATTCTGGCTATATGTTTTATGGTGTTTGTTTCCTTTTTTTGTGTTTTCTGGGGACATAGGTATGGAAATTAATCGATGCACCATCGCATGGAAGGCTGCGTGTTTGTGTGTGGAGGGTGTTGTGAAGTGTTGTGTATGATTGTGTCCGTGTATGTGGGTTTTCTGAATATGTTAAATTCATGATGGTCCTGTGCTAGCGTGATGGTGAGATCAAGGAAGTTTAAAGATTTTGTTCATTTTCTATCTCCGTGGTGAATTCGAGCGAGCGCCCGGTGCCTGGTGTTGGCCCACTGCCGCGTGGGGTTCCCCAGGGGCCAGTAGCCGGTCCGCGGCGATCGGAGTGGCGACGGGCAGGGCGGAACGGCGGGGGTGGGGGACGCTGATGGCGGCGGAGGCCCGTGGCTTGCCACTAGCCACGCAGCCTGCGGCGGTGGAGGTGGGCGGCGGGGCGGTGGGTCGGAAACGCTGCGTGTCACCAGAAACGAGTCCTCTTGGTGTGCTGAACGCCCCTCCAGAGACCTCTGCCTTGCGCTCCCAATGGACAATAGACACTCCAGGGGAAAGTGGCATGGGGATTGGGAAAAAAAGCTGGAACGTGATTGTACGAAGAATGTATCATGTGGCGCGTGTAGTAAAATAAATAATGTGACCTTACGTGGTCTTTCGTAAATCAATCACAAAAATTGCACATTTTAAAGCTCGTTCGTTCGTTCAGTTGCCTAACAAAACACCTACATATTTTAAGTGTACTTCTTCTCTTATACACATACCGTTTTGCATGATGATTTTTACTTTTAAATTACTGTATTTCTTGGTTGTTTCTGAGGCATAAAACGCAAGTTGTGGCGTTAAAAATTAATTGAAGGTATTAAAAGTTGATTTGTTGCTCATTTTATGTTGCCTCACAATGTATTTATGACAGATTTATAGAAATGTTGCTGAATTGTTTTACCGCTTTAATATAGTATAGGAATACGAAGTTATTCGCATTGTAAACAAAACTGTGTGGTGGATAACGAAACTGGAGAGAACTGCAATACACGATTCTCCTTTCCCACGAAAACAACACACGAGTCATTTTGAAATGTGTTTCAACAACGAACTTAACACAATCCGAGCAAGAATTACACGCCACAACTGTCAATGGGCGCGTCTCGCATGAGAAATAACGCGGCTCTGAACCGCGCGTCGCAGTGTTTCACGCGGCTCTAGCCTCAAGGGCTCTCCTCCCGCGGCGAAGCGGGTCCGCAATCGCCCGCAACCACGGTCATCAGGCTGTCATCGTTAATGTTCCGCATGACCGGCGCACGCGGCCGATGGTGATTGAATGTTTCCACGCAAAGTGTCGTCCGCATTGTTCCCGTTCCACCGCCGTGCTGGATTACTGCCCAGCGCCGCGCCGCGCCGCGCCGCGCCGCGCCGCCCGCGCACCCCATACGGGCGTGAATGCCTCGCTCAGCGCGCTCACCCTCGCCGCCTCCCGCTTCCCCTTTTGCTCCCGCTGCGCACATCGCCCTCGCCGCCTCCGCAGCCACCTCCGCCTGTGCCCGCCCTCACCGCGCCTCACCCATCGTCCCCGTCGTGACCATCGCCCTCCGCTACCCTTTTCCTCCCCACCGTGGACACCGCCCTCACGACCCCATCGCCCTCACGACCCCATCGCCCTCACGACCCCATCGCCCTCACGACCCCATCGCCCTCACGACCCCATCGCCCTCACGACCCCATCGCCCTCACGACCCCATCGCCCTCACGACCCCATCGCCCTCACGACCCCATCGCCCTCACGACCCCATCGCCCTCACGACCCCATCGCCCTCACGACCCCATCGCCCTCACGACCCCATCGCCCTCACGACCCCATCGCCCTCACGACCCCATCGCTCTCACGACCCCATCGCCCTCACGACCCCATCGCCCTCGCGACCCCATCGCCCTCTCGACCCCATCGCCCTCTCGACCCCATCGCCCTCACGACCCCATTACCCTCACGACCCCATTGCCCCCATTGCCCTCGCCGCCCCCATTGCCGTCGTCGCCGCCAATCGCCCTCGCCGCCCCCATCGCCCCCGCCGCCCCCATCGCCCTCGCCGCTCCCGTCTCCCTCGCCGCCGCCATCGCCCTCGCCGCCTCCGCAGTCATCTCCGCCCATGCACTCATTCGAACCCGCCTCATCCATCGTCCCCGCCCAGCCACCACCCTAGCCGTTCCCACTGCCTCCTTCGCACCCACCCTATTTTCCCCGCCGCACCAATCGTGATCACTGCCCTCGCCACCCCGATCTTCCTCGCTGTGCGGACGCCCTCCCCGCCTCAGCCGACATATTCGCCCCCATTGTCCCAGACGTGCCCAGCGCCGCTTCCGCCCTCTTCATCTTTCGTCACCCCCTATTCCTACACAGATCCTGAGTCTTCACCCCCCGTCAACCGCGACCCACAAGACTGCCTTAGCTCTACCACGCACGTGAGTACCTTCCGTCCTCGACACATCCACCTCGTCGACAACCTTAGCCGTCCACAGCGTTCAAACCAACCACGCCCATTTAACTCTGACATTATGCACCCTTTGCCTCCACCGCCATTGCCGCCTTCCACCCACACCTCCTCGCCCACACCCCGCTGCCACCACCACCCTGCGTCCTCGTCACCCTCACTTCCCACACCATTTCCACCGACGCATCAACAATTGCTTTGCCGCCACCACCGTTCCCGCCGTCACCACTTTCTTACGCGCCCACACCATCCCACCGCCCTCATCGCCCCACCATCCCCGCTACCTTCATCTGTCCAGCCGTCGACGCTCCATCTCTCCAGCCGTCACCGACCCCCTTAACACCTCCGACCCGATATCCATACCGCCACCCTTTCGCGCCGCTGTGGCGTCTGCTGCCCACGTCACCCTCGCCGCCTACGCCACCCACGCCGCGCCCACTGCGTCACGCTGCGCCCACTGCGTCACGCTGCGCCGCGTATTAAAACCGAAACTCGTTTAGCAATGATATTTTCATTATTAACCTTTATGAAGCTCACTGCTTGGAGTTCGGAATTTCGGTGGGGGAGGGGAAGCTGCCGAGCGACCGGAGTGGGGCGCGGTAACAGAGGGGAGTGGCACAGCGTGTGTCAGGCTGAAGCGTGGCGGCGCGGGATGGCACGTAGCGGCTTGGGGAAGGGGGGTGATGCGGAGAGGGGGTGGCACAGCGTGAATCTGTGGGTGCGGCTGGTCGGGGGCTGACGGGGTGTCGCGGCGCGGGTAAGCGGGTGGGTCCAGGCATGGCAGGCGGAACGAGGTGGGGCGATGCGGAGCGGGATATGCGAGCGGGGCTAGAGGAGCCGGGGAAGGTGGAGAGAGGCGGAATACGGAGGGGAGAGACATGGCGAGGCTAGGCGTGGATGGGAGTGGCGGGGAGAGACATGGCGGGGAGGCGTGTAGTGGGGCAGTGTGAGGCTGAGAGAGGCGTTGGGAGGCGAGGCGAGGCGGAATGCGGCGGGACAAGGGGGAGGGGGAGGATGGAGCGGGGAGGAGAGGTGAGACGAGGGGTGGCTAAGCTACACGGAACGAGACGTAGCCGGACATTGCGTGGCGTGGCGGGGCGCGACGTGGCTAGGCGGGAAGAGGCGGGCGGGTCTAGGCGATGTGGGGTGAGCGAAGTGCGGCAAAACGGAGCGAGGCTAGAAGAGCTGGGAGAGGCGGGGAGGGGCAGAGGAATGCAACGCGTAGCGAGACATGGCGGGGTAAGCGGGGAGAGACCGAGCGAGGAAGCTCGGGGCGAGGAGGAGCGAGTCCGTGAGAGGCGGGGCGGAGCGGGCGGGGAGGGCGAGGCGATGCGGGGCGGGGCGGGGCGGGGCGAGGTAATTCGGGGAAGGGAGTGCGGGCGACGGGGGGCGCGAAGCGGATGTCGCCAGGGGGCGGTATGCAATTTTTAAGCGCTGCCGCAGGGCGTGCCCGGCGCCGCCGGGGGGTGGGAAGCGGCTGCCGAAGGGGCGGAAGGGGTGCGCGAGGAGGGTCAGATGAGGGATGGGCTGCCGCTGCGACGCGACGCGCCGCGCCGCGCCCCGTCCTCCCAGGGGTGGGGGCGAGTTGCGGGAACGCGCAATTTCTATTCCTAGGAGACGCCCCCAGGCGACTGTGTTGGTTCTTTCTTTTTCTTTGAGGGTTTCTTTGGAACAAAGTATCTTTGGGGCTGTGTGGAGTCTACGATAAAGGAAGATATGTTTCTCAGAGTTCGAAATGCGAAAATTCTGTATTAGGTGTATCCTGAGTGGAAAAAGCATCGTATACGTGCGTTGAACTTACTTACTTTTGCTTGCAATTATCTTGATATCGAATACGCATTGCGACAGTGTGTTAAATCATCTTAGATCTTCAGACAAAATATGTCATCGGTTATTTTTATAAATTCAAAATGAAACACATTAAAACATTTTTTGTACATGAAAACATGTAAAAGTTATTTTTTTACACTTAGAGCATCTAGAGTGAATAGTTTGTCTTCGTTTCGCAACTATATCCGCTTCCTTTTTTGTCGTGTTATTTTTACCATTTTGTTTTTTTAAATGGAATCAAATACCTCAATTAGGTTGTGCATAAGCTAATTTTTATGACCATTGAATTCATAATAATTATTTGTTTCGGTAAGAAACATTCCCAGTTATTCACTTTTTTAACACCTATAGAAAACGTTCGCTCTTTAAAGAATACTCTCATCTTACTAGCAGAGATCAACAGCTTACTTTCACAGAATGAAAAATACTGCTGGCACAGCTTTTGAGATACTTAAATATGAATTATCCTGTTGACTTGACAGACGAGAAAAAATGTTGCCGCTGCTGCTACTTCAAGCTTATAGTGAAATCTAACGGATTTTTCGACTTATAACTGAATTATTCAAAATAATTTCTAAACATATCGCTGATAAATCACGACTCTTGTCGAAAATGTCGAATTGTCATCATTTGCTTAGCATTTTGATCTATCGTTTGCTCTCTCAAACTGAATTCAATTATCCCGTTGTCGGTGAGGGTTCGTCGAATTTTCTTTTTAAAATATTGCGATATGATGGAATATATTCAGCAACTCCCTCGAAAGCTTTCACCCTCCAAAATATTCAAATTACTGCGAGACGAACCAAGACAAATGGGCTCGCAGCCAGTGGAGAAACTCCTGGGCGTCTTCTGAGAAACAGACGGCAAGGTCGAGAATGGAGGAAGATTGTAAAGGGATTAGTTGAAATTGAATGGCGGCTCCATAAGAAATGAACTTGACTGGGTGCTTCCCTCCCGACGTTCTCTTTTTTTTTCCAGCTCGAGTTTTCTCCCGCTGTCGAAGACGCGAAAGGCGCAGGCAGTTTGTTTTCTCAATCCGTAATTTACATGCCGTCGTCTGTCGGATTGGTAACTAAATCTGGAGCCCTGCGAAGGGCCATTCTGAGTTATGGGTCGGTGGAGGGGCGGAAGCAATGACCGCCGAAGGCGAGGGCGTGCATGGCGGTGAAGATGGGGAGTGTGGGGCCGAGTGGAAGACTTTGGGGGCGGAGAGAGTGACTTGGGAGGCGGGCGAATTTCTCTGGAGACGAGGGTGGCAGAGTGAATAGCAGGTGATGGTAATGAAAGAGATTGTGAGGGTGTTAATTGCATTAACCGAGTGATTCGCACGAGCTAGTCAGATGAAAGCTGGCTGTAACTTTGCAGATTCAGTGTTCGCAAATTTTTATAATTAGTTAAAATCTCAAGAATTGCTGAAGGTATCGTAATTATCCGTCTTTTGCCAATTCCATTCGAATCGATGGAATAAAAAGGTTTCTTCGATTATTGCTAGTTACGTCACAATCGTGATATTTCACTCAACAGCAGATCTACAAATGCGTCCTCTAACGAAAAATCCCGCACCTTGGTCTCAGGGAGTTCAGATTTAGTAGAAAATTATTCACTTCGTTAACATTGAGAAAGGAAAAACTAAAAGCAGTTAACTTTCATTAGCAAAACTTGTAATGGCAAAGTGAAGTATTCGGAGATAAATTCTGAATATTCAATTAAACGTAGTAATAATACAAACAATTGAGCATCTAAACGTACCAATTCCATGAAGGGAGATGTCGGATTTTGAATGACCCGCTGTCGAGAAAGTCGTCAATTCGCACTTCGTATCGCTGTGAGATGTAGTGCTCGTATAGGAATAGTTGTTGAGGGACGCAGCACTCTAGGAGACGGCGACGGAAGCAAAGACGTGTGACCGCGAGGGCGACCTGTGGCCGACACGCGTTGCACGGAGGCCATAAAACACGGGATCTTGAGCTGCGCCCCCCCACCCACCCACTCTGAGCCGTGCTCAGCTTAGGGCCGCTTCCCACGGCGCGACCGCGGCGCGCTTCCTTCAAGGAGCAGAGCTCTTCCGACGCCGCCACCGCCGGAGCCACGGCCGCACCGCCGCCCGCCGTGGAAGGGGGTGGGGTCTGGAGGGGTAGGTTTCGCCGACCCTCCGGCGACGACGAACAAAGGGACCGGAGCAGGTAGAACGCTGCGGCCGCGGCGCAGTGGGAACGCTCCCATTTAAAGCTCTGTTCTGCTAGCGGTGGCGCGTGGCCCCTCCTCCGCGTCTGGTGGCTGGAGTTCGGCGTCGGCTGCCGCAGCAGCCGCCACCCGCTGCACGTGGGGAAGGCCTCCACTCAAACCAATGCTCTGCTACGCGCCGCGCTGCTGCGAAGCGCGCTGCGGCCGCGCCGTGGGAAGGAGCCCTTAGGCTCCCACGTCGGGTGTCCTCTCCCCCTCCTACGCTTAAAGGACGCACAGACCAACGTGCTCGCTCTACGTCACTGTAGTGCGCTACAACGTAGCGCTTTCTTCTCAAGTAGTGGCTGTGCCGGTTCGGATAGCTGAGATCGTGAAGACAGTAGTTCCGTAACGATCTCGGATCGAACGATCGCGGGTTCGAGTGGCGCCTCGGGTATGGTTGTATTTGTGTACGTCCTTTCACCCCCCAATGCGACATTAAATAACAGAAAAAAAGTGGTTGTTCTGCGATTTAATTATAGTGGCTTTGACGTTCAATCAGCTGGGATACGGTTAACCAATCGGGAGCTTCAAAACCAGAAATTACGTTGTTACGAAGGCCTTGATTAGATAACCGCCTCCAACTGATCGAACGTCAGAAATCATTATTTCTAATTCGAAGTACATTTCACCCTTCTCAAGTAGACAAATTTGAGGTAGAGTGAGGTAGAATGATATAACTTCAAGTGACGGCTGCTCCTGTCGGTATTTTTACGTGGTTTCTTCGATCAATAACTGATGTACGTCGAAGCAGTAACTTCATAAACGGGCAGCGGACTGCGCGCCATCTCTTCTTCCTTTCCTCCTTTCCCCATCCTTCTTCCATCTCCTCCTTTTCCCCTCCCCCTCTCTCTCTTTCTCTCTCTCTTTCTTTCTCTCTCTTTCTCTCTTTCTCTCTCTTTCTCTCTTTCTCTCTCTTTCTCTCTTTCTCTCTCTTTCTCTCTTTCTTTCTCTCTTTCTCTCTTTCTCTTTCTCTTTCTCTCTTTCTCTCTTTCTCTTTCTCTCTTTCTCTTTCTCTCTTTCTCTTTCTCTCTTTCTCTCTCTCTCTCTCTCTTTCTCTCTCACTCACAAACACGCACACGTACATGAAGTAAACTTTCACACATGTCAAGATACCATTCGGGAGTTTAAATTTTTATCTGGAAGAGTTGGAGCTCTGCCAAGGGAGATACCTGGTAGGGACAAACCGACGGTTCTCACTTTCCAGCTGGGATGGAACACCGCCACCTCCCGCCTATAATATGTACTACTGCTTCTACTAACGTTTGAAAAACATCGGAAAGGAGTTTAATTTATTTTTTAATCGATAATTATTGGACGTCTTGTCAGAAATATGTTTTCACGGAAAGTCTTTTTGAACCATGTGAAATTATTACTACCACCTGATGAACCACACATGTTTTCATGCACACGTGCCGATTCTTGCAAAGTTCGAGAGCAAACAGCTTCTAGAACAGTTGCCTTTTCGCAATTTCCGCTTTAATTTAGAAGGCGAATTATAGGAGATGAAAGATGCCCGATATAGGTCTCGAATCTGAGACTCGTGTAATCGCAGTCTCCGTCTCGTGAGGCTCTCGGATACCCAGGCTGCTATTTTATTAAATACATCAAAAACCCAATTTATTTTTACTTTTATTAGTGCCTACGTTTTGTAAGTACCTTTTCATAAGTACCTCCGGAAAACTGCTACCTTTTCCCGACCACCGAAGAGAGCGAGCTTTCGCAGCCGTTCCATAACTTCCATAACACGCGTACCTTTCCCCTCGGGGTAATCGCCGCTGTTTTTCGAGCGAAGGGCGCTCCGGAATGGCCGATGATTGGCTCGGAAGATGTGAACTGCTGGGCGAAAGAGGGCGGGCAACGTGTCGTCATGGCGATAATTTGAGGAGTTATGAGGAATGCCGAGGGAGCGCGGGCGCGGGGCGGCGCGGCCCGAGGCGGAGGCAGAGGACGAGGCAGCGAGGGCGCGGAGGAGGACGGGTAAGGGCCGCGGAGGGAGCCAAGGGCGAGGGGCGGCGCTCCCACGAGGCGTGAGGAGGCGATGAGGACGGTGGTCCGCTGGCGAGATGCCTGCCTGCTGTGTTCGATCGGTTCGTGCTCCCGTAGAGCGGCTGTAATGCTTAGCGAGCGTCCTCTGTGTTTTATTTTCTGGTTGCTTTTGTTGAAAGCCTTAATTAATCGTGTGAAAATTCGGTTTTGAGTTGTTGATGGCAATATACATTTTGGAAATCAGCAATGCAAAATAAGTATTTTTTAACTGTCTGCTCCTCCTTCGTACGCCTTCCTCCGGAGGGGAAGTAAAGCCGGCTGTCCCATGTTAGTAGATTTACTTGCATGTAAAAGATCCTCAAGCCTAAATGACGCCTCTGAGCTAAATTCAAATCGTCTGTTTCTCGCCCAAGAAATATCTCCTTTCTCTGCTAGTTTGTGAAAGGAGCGTAGCGAAATTTGCGTAGTCAGGCGGAAGAGCAGGCCTAATGGCCTGAGTCTCGCCACGTAAAATAAGGCATTAATTAAATTAAATTAATAATAATAATAACAATTATAATTAATGCAATTATTTTTTCCTGAAAAGATTTTCTACTCTTGTTTCTCAAAGTACAGTAGTTAACCCGTACTATGACATGTTACTGATGTTGATGTTTGCATATAAAATAAATTTTTGTATTTCTAATATAAGGTAATATGTTCTCTTGAATAAAACACCAAGGAACGAGAATGAATTTGAATTCGAGATTTTCATGTGTTAGGCATCATGTCTAGGCGGAGTTGGATGAAATACAATCAGAGGGCAGTAGGGGTATCGACAGAAAGGCAATCTCTCTAAAAAAAAGCCTATTTCACAGCAACAAACTCAAAATTTGTATTTATTTAATTATAGACGATATCAGAAATTGACCTAAGAGTTGTTCATAATCTTCATTTTTCTACAGTTACGCTCCCTTTATCTGCATATTTCTGAGTCAAAACATTTGTTTTAGGGATTATCTTGTAATGAGACCAAATGTAGAATGGTTTATACCTGCGTAAATCAGTTGCGATACGAAACATCCGAGAATCAGTGCATTTTCGAAATGGGATACCTGGGGTTTGATGTGTACTTGGTGTATGAATTCAAAGAAAACACATTTGTACTGAAATGCATGAATATTTGCAGTCTCGGTTATATAGTCGTACATAAGTACGTGTGTCAATAGAGAAAACTAATATAGTAAAACGAGGACGCGTACGTAATCACACACATGTATGCAGAGTTCGTAAGTAAACTGGTTTTCGCTTAATGCATGGGTACACATTCCTGTTTTCAACTAACTCTGACGCATTTCAGAGGCAAATATATTATTCTCTCTTCCTTGGGGATTGCTATCTGTTACCAGTTATAAATATTGTGTTATATGCTATATGTTACCAGTTATAAATATTGTGTTAAGCGATTCTATTCGGTGTCGTTTAAAAGGTGAATTACTCAAATTAAGTGACAAATGAGTTCGAATCATTGAACAACGTATTTATAATTATGATCAATTCACTGATACAATATTTCCTTTGCTTTCTTTTCGCAGCTACATAATTATGCGAAGAAAGATTCAACCAAAGTAAAAACATTCTTAAAGAGAAAAATAAATGAATTAATGATGCATCAGACTTCTGGTAAGAAAACCGTTTAATATTATGAATATATCTGTTATGTTCAATAATGAGTTTTTGAATATTTAAATTACATTTTATTATAGAAACAATTGCGAGTTATTGTTTTCATTACAAATCAAAAGTGGTTTTACATTTAGTATCAACCATGTTTCCAGTGAATGTGTATAATAATGTATACCCGGTGATCGGCGTAATTTCATAGCTCGAGTAGAATATATTAAGAAGAACGAATTATAATAATAGGTAAATAAAACATTGATTATTTAACAATACACACATAATTCAATTACAATTATTTGGAATTTCGATGGACGGACATGCTAATCCTGGTCGTTGGGAAAAATTAAAACAATAACGGACTTGCGATTAAATCATGCGGATAATTCGTCTTTGGTAAATTAATATGGTTTCCAAACAGTATACCATTGCGTCATACTACACAAGTGTAATAATAAAGGTTACTTAATTTGACTAATGTTACTTTACTGGAAGCGACAGTTCAGTCCCCTTGGGAAAAGGGGAAATGAGCAAATTGTTCCAATCCTTTATTTGATGTATTATACATTCGTGTTATTGTATATTTGTATATACAGTAACTTCCAATACAACTGGTGTTGCGTTTCTCTAATCCCTTAGCTCAAAAACATGTCCGCTGGCTCACCTCCGCCACGATCTGTTTGTGATTTGAAGGGCATTTTCGAACGGGCACCTTGGCGTCCAACGCCGCCAATAAAAATTTTTGATTCTTGCATTCCCTGCTAGGGACAGACACAACAACAGCCTCCGTTACAGGGGGTGCTGAGATTTATAGTGGCGTATGTGCCTCCAGTTTCCAGTTTATGTAGATTTCCAAACGAGCCCTTTGCGTTTAGACCCATAAACACTCCAATCTCTGTTGATTGGCGGTAGATAACGTCAAAAAATCCTTTGTGTTTTCCATATAAACCACGAAGAATGATTTAAAAATCTATATAAACTGGAACTTGGTAACGCTAATTAATTTGCCTTGCGTCAATGTAAATCACAGTCCTTAACCATATCTCATCGTCTCTTGGGTCGTTCCCTGACTAAATTTCGCCTGTGATCAGGACTGAATTGTTGAAGGATTTAATTTCAACGGGCATGCAGCCATGTTTCATTACATACATGCAAAATAACTTAACAATGCAATATTTTCCGTCCCCACAACTGGACTAGTAACATGTAGCACACATGTGCTATCAGTCATTCAGTACTCGTGTGTGTTGCGCTCTCAGTCGTTCAGTACGTGTGTGTGTTTGGCACTCTTAGTCATTCAGTACGCGAGTGTGTGGTGCTCTCAGTCCTTTGGTTCGTGTGTGTGTGTGTCACTCTCAGTCGTTCAGTAAGCGTGTATGTGGCGCTTTTATTCGTTCAGTACGTGAGTGAGTGGACGGCATTTTCAATAGTTCGGTACGCGCGAGTGTGTCGCGCTCCCAGTCGTTCAGCACGTATGTGTGGCGCTCTCAGTCATTCAGTACGTGTGTGTCTGTGTGTGTGTGGCGCTCTCAGTCGTTCAGTACGTGTGTGTGTGTGTGTGTGTGTGTGTGTGTGTGTGGCGCTCTCAGTCGATCAGTACGTGTATGTATGGCACTCTCAGTCGTTCAGTACGTGTGTGTGTGGCACTCTCAGTCGTTCAGTACGTGTGTGTGTGGCACTCTCAGTCGTTCAGTACGCTTGTGTGTGTGTGTGTGTGTGTGGGCTCAGTCGGGCAGTAAGAATGTGTAGGATTCTCTATCGTATAGTACGTGTGTGTGTGTGTGTGTGTGTGTGTGTGTCACTCTCAGTCGTTCAGAACGCGTGTGTGTGGCACGTCGTCGATGGGCCAGCGCCCTTCCGTCCTCATTGCCGCCGCCAGCGTCGGTAATCTGGGCGGCGCATTGGGCCCTTGAAGCTTAAAGGCGATCCTTTCCGCCACACTCGACCGGCGGGTGCGGCTCGGAGAGGCAGATCGAGATGGTGCGGGGAGGTAGGGGAGGGGAGGGGAGGCGAGCAGCGGGAAACGCAGGGCTCGAAAGAGGGCGAGGCGGAGTGAGAAGTGGGAACCGCGGGACAGGGAGGAGACGGCTGCGTGACGCGGAGCGAGGTGGGAAAGCGCGGAGCGAGGTGACGAGACACGAGGAGGGGAGGGAAGAATGGTGAGGCATTGGTAGGGAGACGAAGAAGAAGAAACGCAGCGGGGAGGTGCAGCGAGAGAAGGGGAGGCGCGGAGCGAGACAAGGAAGAACGGGAAGAGGCGGGGCGGGAGGCGATGTGGGGGGAAACGCAGCGGGGTGGCGAGGCGAGGAGGGATGGGTGGGGAGGTAACGATCGGAGAGGGCCAGGGCGGGGAGGCGGAGAGGCGTGGGAACGAGAAGCGCGGAGTAAGTCGAGACATTGGCGGGGAGACGCTTAGACGGGTGGCAAAGAGCGGGAGGCGCGAGGGGAGGAGGCGCGTAGCGAGGAGGCGCGGGATGGGGAGGCGAGGCGTGGGATGGGGAGGAGTGGAATGAGGGAGTGGGGTGAGAAGGCAGAGAGCGGGGATGCAGTGGACAAGGAGGTGCAGAAAAAGAGAACTCGCAGCGGGGAGGTGAGGCCCGGAGCACGGAGGCGGGCTGGGTGGCGAGAAGGCGCGGGGAGGCAAAGCTTGAGGAGGCACGGGGCGTAGAGGGGGAAAAGCGGCGAGGCACGTAGCGGAGATGAGAGGCGCGGAATAAGGAGAGCGAAGAGCGGGAAGACGCGCAGCGGGGAGGCGAGGAGTGAGACGGCGAAGAGGCACGGAACGGGGAGGCAAAGAGCAGGGAGGTACGGAGCGAGGTGCAGCAGGTAGGTGCGGCACAAAGGGGGAAGCACGGGGAAAGAGACGCAGAGGAGAGACGCGAAGCGGGGCGGGGTAGCGTGCAGCGGGGTGGCGCGGTGTGTGGCGGGGTGGCGCGGTGTGTGGCGGGGTGACGTTGGAAGGATATGTCGATGCTGCCGCTCGAAAAGCGCGTTGCTGCAAAGCACATTCGCACAGGCGGGGGTTGGATTTACCGAGAAGCACGTTGCCTGGCAGTAGGAGGAAAATCTGCCACTGTATGAACATAATGCGTTGAAGTCCGCAACTTTCGGAAGCCTTCACTGTCCGTGGCAATAAGGGAGATGTGCTCATAGGCGAAAGCCTCAGAAGGAACATATCCATAATGAACTTTATATTTTTGGTCTTGATTTTAGACAATTTGGCAGCTGGGCGGCTTGATACTTATCATAGGTAATATCTCGAGTGCTTTGTAAATTGGGATTTATCTGAGAATTTCCAAACACGAGTCGTATTTAATAGGGCGAGTAAAGTTATGTCCTACAGAGTTCCAAAACACGCCAAATATTGAAAATAACAGAAAGCTATGTTAAAATCACATGCGATACACCAATCGATGGAGTGTCCCACCACCCATGAAAGATGAGTCACTGTTTATGATTGGCCAGTAGGGATAAACGGTAAGAAAAGTCGAATGGAAAAGAGATGAACTTTTTGAGACGTCCCATCCTCATTGGATCATTTTTTGCGGATAGTTAACACTATTGGTTATAATTTCACGAGTGGAATAATCATGTAAAAGTGTGTGAAATATCATTAATTACTCGTACAATAAAATGCTATTTTAATATCCAGAAATTATCTTATGAGTTTTGATAAATACTCTAGCGCGCTTCTTTGATTCAGTGTGGTCACGGTAACGACGCTGAGACCTAAATTTTGTATACTCGAACATGGCGGCTTGTCGAGAATATTCGAGAAGAATGCTTATAGGCTCATATCTCAATTACAGTTGTAATCCTATAATTACCGCATGTGACAACCTTAATGAGACGTATGTTAAGAAACGAATCTGTAAGATAGCATAACAATACAATCACATCCGGAATGGTATCCAAATCTAGACAGTCTTCTCTCCTTATTTGTTGTCGACCCATAACGTTTAATTTTTCATTGCTACACTCTCTAAGCCTTCGATATGATATTTAGTTGATATTACTTGGAGATAAAGAATTCGTTATAATTTATACTACGTTAATTTACGGGTGTAATTGCAGAATGTTAAATTCAATGTTAATTGCATGTTAATTGAATGTTAATTACAAAATGTTAAAATAAAATATCTCGAAAACTCAATAATTAATTCAACTCGTATGGTATTGTTATCTAGTTTTAATTTATTTAACGTTCACTCTCTCTACTTTTTTTTTACTTTTCTACTGAGCACAAAATACTTACGAGCGAGCCAATATTCAAAACAAAACTTATTTTCCGATTTAAAGTTACGCTTGTGTTTACATCGCTTCAAAAACAGTTCTCGGTGTATTTACCTGTTCCGTCCACCAACCCTGCCGCCACTTTAGACGGTAGTGTCCCCTCGTCCATTGTCCCTTGGCGCTCTCGTTTCTCATTTAAATTAGGCCCAAGCCCTTCAAAAGACCCGGGCCACTCACGAAGCTTTCGCGTCGTCAACAAATAGCCCTGCGAGGTATCCCTGCGAAACCCCTAGGGTAGTCGGCCTCTGCTTACGCGATTCGGTGTCGTCGGAGGCAGCCACGTGTAGAAGGATCGTCGCTCTTTGTGCAAATGACACGGCCTCCGATTCCCACCTGGCCTTTACAGATGATGCGGATAAGGTGATGCGACTCCGCAGACTCGGAAGTCGATTCTTCTTGCAGGAGCTCGTTTTGATGCGGATGTTCTTTCGTAGAAATGTGCTGAGATTTTACTAATGGGGATGAGAATGTTGATGGTGCGTTAAACCAGTTAAAACTCTTGAAGGCTTTTGTGTTTCTCGTGAATAACGGATTTCTCAATATCTGGAATCTGATGAGTAAATGTTTGAGTATTCTAATATTTCTTCGTATTATTCGTTCGAGTTACTTTTTACTACATAAATACGAATGGGGAGAGGAAATATAAAACACGAGACCTCAAGAAGGTATTGATATGATTCCAGTATCCAGCTTTCACTGTATTTATTATTTTGAATGATTTATTATTTTCTCTATTTATAATTTATTAATTTTCTTATTTTGAATGAATAGAATTTGCAACTACACCATAGTTGCAGTTAGTATTTGGGTTTCGTATGTACTGAGAATGTCTTGGTCACATTTTACATCATACCTAACACACAGTTCTTTTACAATCTCCTCTTTAAGGCAATAATATCGCACTTCTCTACAACTGGAATGCTAAAAAACAGTAACAAGAAAGTTAACATTACTATTTCAAACCTAAATTAAACGGCTCTACCCGTGGAGAAGCTCTTTGATCTAGCAGATTCGTTGCTGCAGGTAGTCTACATCCCGTGCAGGTGGCTTTGCTGTATCTCTCTTCCCTCCCCTTTTCCCCCCACCCACACCCGCCGGGGGCAGCAAAGCGACCTGTGACCGCAGCAGGTGCACGGGACCTCTGCCAGATAAGCTCCGGCGGCATATTCAAAACAGCGCGGGCCGCCTGATAAATTTGTAATTAGAGAGTTATGTTGCAGATAATTCCCCTGGAAAAAGGGCGGGCGGGCGGGCGAGCGGCGGCGATGCGGAGGCCTGTTGCCGACTCGCCGCGGGCGAATTTGAATGCTATAAAGGGCCGCGATAAACCCCGACGTGACGGTAGCGACTGACAGCGGCGGAATGCCGTGTATTTATGGCTTGTAAACGGCGCGGTTAGCGCCGGGAGGGTGGCGGCCCTGGTCCCCTCCGCGTCGGGGGTCCCCCGCCGCCGCCACCGCCGCTTCCTCCGCGGGGGAACACAATGGGCGCGCGGGGAAGCCATCATTTACTGATTGATTACATAAAGGGCACGATAAGGCCCCCTCCCTGCGCGATACGGCCTGCCCCCGCGGCCACTCAGTCAGCCGGACGGCTTCCTGATAATTACGTCATTCTTCAGCGGAGGCGGCGGGGACCGCGGGGGCGGAGTCGGCGGGGGCGGGCGATCGCTCCCCGAGGCGTCACCCTGGTTGACGACCCCCCCTCCATCGCCCCCGCGTCACAGACCCCCCTCCCGACTCTTGTCACCTTTCCCTGTTCCCTCTCTAGGTCTCGTCGGCTTCCTTCCACATGTGTCTACCGACGCCTACGCAAGCACCGCGTTTCATATGTTTGTTCATCTTGCCTTTCGGGTGAAATT
This sequence comes from Gryllus longicercus, assembly GCA_038098605.1. Classification (NCBI taxonomy): domain Eukaryota; kingdom Metazoa; phylum Arthropoda; class Insecta; order Orthoptera; family Gryllidae; genus Gryllus; species Gryllus longicercus. The sequence goes on along the minus strand of JAZDUA010001087.1, from coordinate 40,381 downwards.
GATTTTCTTACGAAGTCTTTCAACACTTTATTTTTATCCACACACTTGACTATTTTCTCAACTTCTATTTTTCTCTTCGACACTTACACAACAGCCTTTGAAATGTCTGTCATTTTTTCTGTTCTCCTTTTTACCTGTGGCCTCAGTAATCTCTGCGCATTTAGTACATTCTCGGCTTCATGTCTTGTCACATCCTCGCTTCCAATCATGTTCTCTTCTCATCGCTTGTCTCTTCTCTCGGAATTATCTCTTATATCGGCGTCTCGTCCACCAATCTCAACACCATGTCTGCTCAGTATTCTCGTAAATTCGTTGACACTGGAGGTCTTCTTTTAGTAAGCGATTCAACCATTCCCCGGTCCAGAAAAATTCATATTTTTTTTTCCGAAGGTAGTCAGGACGTATGAAAACAAATATGCAATTCAAATCATTACTAAAAATTAAACACTAATATTCGTTCATGAGACAAGGCATGTACAGCAATGAATTATCATAAAGAATCTCTTAACCGAAGGTATGAATGTTATTTATAGGAATTAGACTCCCTATAAATTTTAACCTAGTTTTAAAAAAAGGTGAATAGTATCATATGTTAATTATATTCATCGATCAATTAACAATGTAATTTTATGCAGATTTAGTCGTATATATCTTCGACTAAAAAGTGCTCCAAAAATATTTTCTATCGCTTTTCGTGATCGAAGCACGAAAAACAGAGCGATGCGTCTCGTGGTCCGGGCCGGGCCGGTCCGAGCTGCTGAGAGAGAGCGTCGGCGGCCGTTGTGGGGTGCAACGCTGTGGTTAGCGCTCGTAAATCGAGGGCTAAGCGTCTGGAAGCTTCGGTCGCGCACCGCTCTTCGCCTCTCTTGTGCGTCGGAGATCGTAATCGACGTGCGAGAGGCGGCAGCGCGCGGCGAAATTGATTCAGGCACCGGGGAAGAAGGACGCTGCGCGCGCAGCCCCCTCCACCGCTGACAGTTGCCGGTGCCTCCGTAAGGTTGATTCCCCCCCCCAAAAAAAACTCGAAAAATCTTTGTTTTTGATATTTTTTTACCGAAGCTAGGGAAATTTTTTCGCTGACAGTTGCCGGTGCCCCCGTAAGGTTGATTCCCCCCCCCCCAAAAAAAAAACTTGAAAATTCTATTTTTTATGATGGGTTTCTTTTTAACCGAAGCTCGGGAAATGTTTTTGCTGACAGTTGCCAGTGCCCCCGTGAGGTTGATTCCCCCCCCCCAAAAAAAAAAATCTTGAAAAATATTTGTTTTTGATGGGTTTCTTTTTAACCGAAGCTAGGGAAATTTTTTCGCTGACAGTGGCCGGAGCCTCCGTGAGGTTGATTCCCCCTCCCCCAAACAAATCTTGATAAATCCTTGTTTTTGATGGGTTTCTTTTTAACCGAAGCTAGGGAAATTTTTTCGCTCACCGTGGACGGAGCCTCCGTGAGGTTGATTCCCCCTCCCCCCCAAACAAATCTTGAAAAATCTTTGATTTTGATGGGTTTCTTTTTAACCGAAGCTAGGGAAATTTTTTCGCTGACAGTGGCCGGAACCTTCGTGAGGTTGATTCCCCACTCCAAAAAAAATCTTGAAAAATCCTTGTTTTTGATGTTTTTTTAACCGAAGTTAGGGAAATTTTGTAAAAGGTCAAAAAATGCACGTTTCGGAGGCAGTTTTTGGAGTGAGGCAAAATTCGATTTTGGGGACCTCCACAAGGATGGAGAAGCGTTTGGATTTAAACACGATCGCAATTGAGCAACACCAGATGCGCATCCAGTAGTTTTATTGAGAGCTGGTTGTTTGTGGTAGGTAAGCATAGTGTCCAGCCAACTTGATGTGTTGTTACAAGGAATGTTTTATTTATGTTGAATATAAAGTGTGTTTCTATTTGTTGACTTACAGTTAATATGTATATAATTTAACAATAGCATATTGAATGACTTTCGTCAGTATAGGAAATTAGTAAAGGGTGTATTTTTTAATTGCTTATGTTCTTCGGGGGTAGGGGCTGATGCACCATGGGTGATCCCTGGAGTGCGCCACGAATTACCATGGATCGGTCACGCCCGCATGGAGCAGAAGGGATCGGATTCAGGAGTAGCGCAATTCCCAAGAAATTGATTGTTCTATGGAGGTTTCAATTGATACTATTCGAAACAGTTCAACTTGTGAGTTACCTTCCTCATTGTTGTTTTAATTCAATGTTTCAATTCCCAATGTCGTTTTCATTCAATTTGAAGGAACCAACATTTTATTAAGTATTGCCACAGCGTATTGGAATATTGCTGTCTTCAATATTACTTGATGAGATGTTGCTTACATCACTCAAAGCGCTGTGTAATTGTTATGAAGTGAAGAGCACTAAACGTTACGCTATTGACTGTCGCAAAGCGGGAATAAGTCAGGCATATTCGTTTAACTAAACATTGACAGGTTTGAGCGATCATCGGCCAAAATCACCAGTAATCGATGTAAAATTTATCCTTTATACTTGAGTTCCACCATTCTCCTTATATTTAAAAAAATGCGGAGAAAATTATGAAATGATGAAATGAAAATTATGAGAATATTATGAAATTACGGAGACTTCACCTGAATAAAAAACCGAAAAGTTGTGAACTGTGATGTAAATTGATAATGTGCAGTAAAACACGCAATAATCAAACGTTATTGTATTGCTTGGTTGTCTTTATTGCGTAGGAAATCCCATCAATCTCCTACTTATCTTGACCTGACAATCATCCGAAGAGAAATTAATGCACTAAACATCGTTTTGTTCAATGCACGCGCGTGTGCGTGCCTTTTACACCCGAAATTATTTATTGTACATTGCGCGATCTAGTAGAGCAACAAGCTTTGTGCAGATGAAACATTTCTAATATATCTCAGTGAATATTAGTTCGAACGAAAGATCTGATTGTTTTAATAGGTAAGGAAGTGGATTTTTTTGCAATATTTGTTGTACCCAATAATAAGCTTGGTTACGCGTGGTCATTTTGTTTACCAATATCGAATTCGTGAAAAAATATATTAATGCCTTCTGCTTCGCTCTGAAAATCTGATGATCAAGGGCCTCTGAATAATGGCTTCATGAGTAAGACGAATCACGCGATAACTTAGAATTTTTTATGCTAATTTCACGAAACTCAGTGTTTGAGCTTCATCAAGATATGAATTAAGGCTTCTGCAATAGGAGCTAGTAAATCGTTTATCTCTTCTTAATACAGATGATTGCTGGAAATTCACAATTATTACCTGAATTCCTTGATGTTATCACGTTTTGTCGTTCTCCTTCATCTTGTTGCAAGATGTACGGTGTTTAAGGTGAAAAATCAAGAGAAGGAAAATGGTATTACATTTATTGAAAAACCTATTTAAAACTGAAAAAGTGGTCATAATATGTTTTATCTCGAAGACATATAATGTAAAAAAATATTTTTAAATGTACCTACTTGGTACTTTAAACAATCAATTTAGCAATTAACTCACCTCTTAAAATTATACATTGACTGCTTTCTTCAAATTTCATCACCTGAAAACGTAGTGTTTTATATGAGAATCAGAGAAAATGGATTAGAAATCTTGCAAGGTTTGTCTACACAGTCGTAACAGGCTCCTGAGATTCCTCTTAGACGTTATTTAGGAAGTTAAAAGCCTAGACGGCAAAATATACGGTGACATAGTTGGCGATAGCCATGAAAACATGCTGCTTTCAGGTCGAAAAACGTGCCTCCGACCCGAACAACATGCCAGATTTGTCGGTCACCGCGCCATTTTACGATCCGGTAACTGAGGCGTGCGCTGTGGAAGAGAGACTCGTTTGCGTTGCTAGGGAGCCTAAGTTAGTGCGACCTTTCATGGCTATTCGGTGTACAATCCATTTGATTTTCATTATTATAAACACTCTATCATAACGCCCAAACTTGGTTTGAGGAGAAAAGGATTCATGTTACTATTTGAGAAGAGGGAAGGCTCTTGTAGACAAAACAAATGACAGTAAATATGGCATGGCAGTTGTAAAAGTACGATAAAGATAATTACCTATCCGCATTTTACATCCACAACAAAGTTTTCTGGAACAGGATTACTGTGCAGACAAATTAAAGTAGCTCGAAATCATATATATCACAATTAATGTGATTGAGTCGATCGTGATGTCCAGGGAATACAGGAAAAGAATAAATTTAGATTTTGATGTGACTTGTGAGAGTCTAGAGAGCATTACTAACGTTGATGAGCGACCTACTTGGGGAGCGATGTGTAGAAACATCACGAGTGTAGAAACCGTCCTGGAGGGCGTGTCTAATCTCTTGAGGTGAAAGGGAAAAGTCCATCCCGAGTCCTCCAGGTGTGCGGAACTTTCCATTGCAGCTTCGTAAGGTTAAACAGTGGTAACCGATCTCATGCGATTGACGCCATGTGCGTGTGACGCAATCGTGCTAGAAAAGCATCAACTGCCACCGATACTGCACGCATGGCGACACCACATTGAATGACAGAGGGGAAGTTGACCGGCGGCCGCCGATGTGTGTAAGATAAAGCACGTCTGTTAATCGAACATTTAGCGTATGATCAGTGAAAACACTTTCCACGATTCAGTAACAGTCGTGTCTGTCGCTGTGTTTGAGAAATTATGCCTGGGAAAGAAATCGAGATGATATGATCGGTCGTCTCAAAATTTTGATATGATGAGGCAATGGCGCTTCGCGCCCCTGGTCGCTTTCCGATTCAGGTGGCAAAGGCAAAATATTCCGATGGTGTACGGTCATATTTCCGTTTGCCACCTGGATCGGAAACTGGCCTTGGGCGCGAGGCGGCGCTGCCTCACCACAGCAATGCCTCTGACCGAGAGGTTCTAGGTTCGAGTCCGACTGTGGCAGGACTTTTGACTCTAGCTAGATAGCTAGGACAAGTTCAGTCGCAGTCTGGAGGAGAATTCTAACGTCTGGATGCTATTATCGGTAGTTGCCGGAGCAGTACCCTAACAAATGGGCCACGAACCGCGCGCGATATATCTTTCCTCTTCCTTGTCATATTTTCACCCTTTACATGCACTTCACTACCAAACGTACCAGGAGACTGGTCGGGAGAGCTTGACCTGGCTGGGACGGTGCCCTGCTGGAGGGAAATACCTGATTGGGGGTTATCCCGCTAACCGACAGTAAGTCGGCGCTGGATCTCACCTTCCTGCGCAGGTAGATCACCCACCTCCCGGGGAAAAACATGCACCATACGGGACGAATGACCTTAGCATATGACGCACACTGGAATGGCTTAACACTGAAATTAGATTAAAACTCCACATTTGAAATGTGTTAACTCCACAATTCTTTGAAATTAATTGTCGATTAATTTCATATGGTCGTCGATAATACATTGTCGATATATACTGTTCACATTGTCGATAATACATTTTCGTATCCGTAAATGAAATATGCTCGTGACTGTATTCGTATGTGACCACCGTTGTCGCTGCCAGATTCTTCCAGCTCCGCCACTGCTCCACGCAGCTTGGGACTTCCCAATGCGCCGGGCCACGCAGGCCGCCCTCCCGGCTGCCACACGACGGTCGCGTGGGCGCTGGCATTCGGCGCGAGGTCCTCCCCGCCCTCCCACTGTCCTCCCTCCCCAGCCCCTCACCTCCTCTCCCCACCCGTCCTTTTCCGTAGTTTACAGCGACGTCCCGCGGCGCGCGCGCACGGCGCGGCTCGTATTTCTCCTCGCGTATCTCTCTCGCCCCCCGACCGCCCCGGAGGTGTTGTCCCCGCCCCGCCCCGCCCCGCCCCGCCCCGCCCCGCTCCGCCCCTCCGCGCGCCTTCCCCGACGCGCGCCTCGGAATTATAGTGCGTGCACTAAATTGCCACTCGGAGGCGAAACGCGTGTTTTTAAATCCGCTCAATTATGGACGTAATGGTGGTTGGCGAGCCCTCCCAAAGCACACTGGAGTTCGGCCCTCCGTTTACCTGCCCCGCGCGCCGCCGTCACTCATTCTGAAATCTATAACCCGCTGTTGGAGCAAGGGGCGGGTAGGGAGCGCCGGTGGCGACAGCTCGGATGGAAGAAACTCGAGCACGTCTTGCGCGACGAGAGCGCGCGTCAATCTACTTCGGTCAAGACGCTCGAGCTCCATTTTCTCTCCCCCCCTCTCTCTCCCCCCCTCTCTCTCTCCCCCTCTCCCTCCCCCCCTCTCTCTCTCTCCCCGTCTTTCCCTGTCTGTCTCTCTCTGTCTGTCTCTCCCTGTCTATATTTCTCTGTCTCTCTGTGTCTGTCTCTCTCTGTGTCTGTCTCTGTGTCTGTCTCTCTCTGTGTCTGTCTCTCTCTGTGTCTGTCTCTCTCTGTGTCTGTCTCTCTCTGTGTCTGTCTCTCTCTGTGTCTGTCTCTCTCTGTGTCTGTCTCTCTCTGTGTCTGTCTCTCTCTGTGTCTGTCTCTCTCTGTGTCTGTCTCTCTCTGTGTCTGTCTCTCTCTGTGTCTGTCTCTCTCTGTGTCTGTCTCTCTCTGTGTCTGTCTCTCTCTGTGTCTGTCTCTCTGTGTGTCTGTCTCTCTGTGTGTCTGTCTCTCTGTGTGTCTGTCTCTCTGTGTGTCTGTCTTTCTCTGTGTCTGTCTCTCTCTGTGTCTGTCTCTCTCTGTGTCTGTCTCTCTCTGTGTCTGTCTCTCTCTGTGTCTGTCTCTCTCTGTGTCTGTCTCTCTCTGTGTCTGTCTCTCTCTGTGTCTGTCTCTCTCTGTGTCTGTCTCTCTCTGTGTCTGTCTCTCTCTGTGTCTGTCTCTCTCTGTGTCGGTCTCTCTCTGTGTCTGTCTCTCTCTGTGTCTGTCTCTCTCTGTGTCTGTCTCTCTCTGTGTCTGTCTCTCTCTGTGTCTGTCTCTCTCTGTGTCTGTCTCTCTCTGTGTCTGTCTCTCTGTGTCTGTCTCTCTCTGTGTCTGTCTCTCTCTGTGTCTGTCTCTCTCTGTGTCTGTCTCTCTCTCTGTGTCTGTCTCTCTCTCTGTGTCTGTCTCTCTCTCTGTGTCTGTCTCTCTCTCTGTGTCTGTCTCTCTCTCTGTGTCTGTCTCTCTCTCTGTGTCTGTCTCTCTCTGTGTCTGTCTCTCTCTGTGTGTCTGTCTCTCTCTGTGTCTGTCTCTCTGTGTCTGTCTCTCTCTGTGTCTGTCTCTCTCTGTGTCTGTCTCTCTCTGTGTCTGTCTCTCTGTGTCTGTCTCTCTCTGTGTCTGTCTCTCTCTGTGTCTGTCTCTCTCTGTGTCTGTCTCTCTCTGTGTCTGTCTCTCTCTGTGTCTGTCTCTCTCTGTGTCTGTCTCTCTCTGTGTCTGTCTCTCTGTGTGTCTGTCTCTCTGTGTGTCTGTCTCTCTGTGTGTCTGTCTCTCTGTGTGTCTGTCTCTCTGTGTGTCTGTCTCTCTGTGTGTCTGTCTCTGTGTGTCTGTCTCTCTGTGTGTCTGTCTCTCTGTGTGTCTGTCTCTCTGTGTGTCTGTCTCTCTGTGTGTCTGTCTCTCTGTGTGTCTGTCTCTCTGTGTGTCTGTCTCTCTGTGTGTCTGTCTCTCTGTGTGTCTGTCTCTCTGTGTGTCTGTCTCTCTGTGTGTCTGTCTCTCTGTGTGTCTGTCTCTCTGTGTGTCTGTCTCTCTGTGTGTCTGTCTCTCTGTGTGTCTGTCTCTCTGTGTGTCTGTCTCTCTCTGTGTCTGTCTCTCTCTGTGTCTGTCTCTCTCTGTGTCTGTCTCTCTCTGTGTCTGTCTCTCTCTGTGTCTGTCTCTCTCTGTGTCTGTCTCTCTCTGTGTCTGTCTCTCTCTGTGTCTGTCTCTCTCTGTGTCTGTCTCTCTCTGTGTCTGTCTCTCTCTGTGTCTGTCTCTCTGTGTGTCTGTCTCTCTGTGTGTCTGTCTCTCTGTGTGTCTGTCTCTCTGTGTGTCTGTCTCTCTGTGTGTCTGTCTCTCTGTGTGTCTGTCTCTCTGTGTGTCTGTCTCTCTCGGTGTCTGTCTCTCTCGGTGTCTGTCTCTCTCGGTGTCTGTCTCTCTCGGTGTCTGTCTCTCTCGGTGTCTGTCTCTCTCGGTGTCTGTCTCTCTCGGTGTCTGTCTCTCTCGGTGTCTGTCTCTCTCGGTGTCTGTCTCTCTCGGTGTCTGTCTCTCTCGGTGTCTGTCCCTCTCTGTGTCTGTCTCTCTCTGTGTCTGTCTCTCTCTGTGTCTGTCTCTCTCTGTGTCTGTCTCTCTCTGTGTCTGTCTCTCTCTGTGTCTGTCTCTCTCTGTGTCTGTCTCTCTCTGTGTCTGTCTCTCTCTGTGTCTGTCTCTCTCTGTGTCTGTCTCTCTCTGTGTCTGTCTCTCTCTGTGTCTGTCTCCCTCTGTGTCTGTCTCTGTCTCTGTCTCTTTCTCTCTCTGTCTGTCTCTTTCTCTCTGTCTCTCTCTCCCCCCCTCTCTCTCTCTCTCTCTCCAGGGGTCAAAGAACAAATTATTCATGGACTGCAACTGCGGCACAACTAAAAAGTATTTGAATTTTTATCATGGACAGTCTCTTAATATTTTATGTTAATTTTTATCAAAACGTTTAATATGTCATTTTGTATATCTTATTTTTTTATTCCATTAACGCGACATTTTTGCCAAACATTCTAAGGCGTTTATTTAAAAACTTCAAAACCAAACGAATGTAAAATCTGAGTGTAGCACAGAGCTACTGACTTTGCAGCATTTCTGACCCGGAAGTTCGAGTCTCCTCGGTGGCGGGTGTTCGATACCAGGTAGTTAAGGTAGATCGAATTCTGCTGCTGTCTGGAGGAGAATTCCAGCGCACAACTTCTCTGGTCGGTAGTTTTCCTCGATTTCTTTTATCAATACCAGGCGAATGCCGGAGCAATACAGTAACAAACGGGCCATGGATGGCGCGAGATCTTTCCTCCCTCCTTGTTTTCCTACCCTCTCCCCTCACTTACACACTCATATCTGCACTGCCTTACCATATATGTTTGGAGCTTAGAGCTAATCCTGCCTGGGGTGGCGTCCCTCTGAGGAGAAATACTTGGAGAGGGAAACCTCGCACGTCGACGTATAGGTCGGCGCCGGATCTCACGTTCCGACGAGGCACACCGCCATCTTCCAGGATATAACATGCACTACACGTATGGGGCTCGTGATATAAGAAGTAAGGATATCCAAAACCACAACACAACACTTACTTTTTCGAGTAATGCCTGCATTACATCTTATCACACCATACTGTAAATAATGTTGACAAAATACAGAAGATAATCGATGTATTTCATTCTAGACATTGTTTCGTTGCATTATTGATGATAACATTTTTGGTGGAATTATCTGTTGTTTTTTTTTAATTGAGTTCATTTACGTATTTTTGTGACAATTCCAATGACCAATTTGTGTTTTAAATGAACCGCATGCATTTTCAAGTATTTACTTCAGCTTTGATGTGATTAAATTACTATTTGCCTAAAAATGCACTCTTTTTTAAATTCAAATCTCATAACTGCCTCAACTATAAAATGGAAATTAAATATTATAATTTTGAATAGAGATAAACCTTTAATTTGAAATCGTTTGTAAACATACGATCGCAACATATTTAAAAGTTTTTTTTTCTTTTCAATGTGAACATTAATGAAATAGAGAGAGGCCCCTGGCTATTCAAATCTTTTTATATGTGACAGAAGGAAATTTGAGTGAAACATCCTGTTATTTGTTGAATGTCCTTCCAAAGTTTACACCAATAGGAACTTGATTACACCGAGAGAAACGTCCTTTGATTTCCCGCGTGTCAGTAACTTTTTAAGTAGATATTTCTCGCAGCTAATGTAGGATATGCCTGTTAGGGAGTAGCCTTTTTTTGTTCAGGTGTAGATGCGAGTCTCCAGATTCCGGCGAGTGATTTAGTAACAGGGCTCGATAGCGAGCATAAGTCACTGTCCTCTTAGTCAACATATCTCCCCGGCAGCGGTGCCTTACCGGCCACCCTTGATTCACGACCCGACGCGACCCGTTCGGGGCGATGGGGCGGGGGCGGGGGCGGGGAGGGGCGTAATTGAGCTCGCCCGCGGCCGCAGAGCCGGTGATGGCTGCCGCTCCGGTTGCGGAGGCGGTGACGGTGGTGGTGGTGGTGGAGGTGGTGGTGGTGATGATAAAAGGGAGGTAACTGTGACGACGGGTTGCTGAGATGATCACCGTTACAGGTTAGCTGGAATTCAGCAAAGAGGCCAAGCAGTAGTGGTAGTCTCGATGGATGTGGTCCGGGAAAATCAAAATCAAAAACCTAGTACTCATATCAAAGGCGGTGATGACGGCTCCAGTTACGAAAGATGGTGACTGGGGGGGGGTCAGGATATGTGAGTTGTTGCTGAGTAGTTGGCGATAAAAAAATGAACATTTGCAACGCTAGGAAAATCAACAGTGTTATAGTCGTGGACGGTGCGATATGAGAATTAAGTAATGATACATTACTAGTATCAGGTATTTTGCACAAAGTTGTTTGTTTTTTGAGGACGTGCCTGTGCTGTTGTGTTCTTCTACTTCTATTCCTTTACGGTTTGAAGACGTTTACTTTAAATTTTAAAAACATGTACAAACAATTGTCATGGTGCAAACAATGGTCATGGTCAAATGTGCAAACAATTGTGAGTTACTAGAGCTGGAACACCGCAAACGTTTTTTCTATTCATAAGATATCTACTGACATAAGCATAAATGGAAGAGTCATGGTTCCAACGTTATATGTACTTGATCTTGTCGTCTGTAGAGATATGTCATTGAATTACTTTTTTAACACCCAATAAAAAGGATACAAAATAATAAATAAGCCATGAAGTAAACCCTAATCAAATTGAATGAATTTAAAAGATTTATATTAAATATTTTCAGTTTACATTGTAAAAGTAGGCGTGATTCAATAACGATTTTCTGAAAGCTACATTTGTTGGTAACATTTATGAAGTTGTGAAAACTCATATTTTTCTCTGAAATTTATAAATGCTCTTGATAAAATATTAGACATAATGGCTTTCACTTTAACCTGCCGATTTTAGAGTTAATCCTTTGCCATTATTCATGAAGGGATTAATCTCGTCTACATGCTTTTTAGAAATAATCTACAAGACTAGAACACCGTGTCGCCAGTACAACATTACGATCAGTCTTTAAAACTGTGGTAGCCCGACAAGGACAAGGGATACAAGATGAAAGAACTATGTCGCACATCTGTTTCAGCAATAATCTTTTTATGCCCGGCCAACTTCAGACATCCTCCATAACGTTGCAGGCCGTGTTGTGAAAACTTGGTCTGGAAGTTTGTTTAAAAAGAACAAGGACTCCCAACTCCTGCAGGCGGGGTCCCGTGGGACGGGCGCCGCGTGTCCGGCGCGGAAGAGGCCCAAAGTTGCCCTCCGACCCGCGATGTGCCTTGACCGACATGCGCCCTGCGCCCTCCGAGGAGAAGGCGCCGTCATTTGTTTCCGAATCGCGGGCCGGAGACTGAACTGGGGTGTCTCCATTATCTCCCACGCCCCCCGCACGACGCTTTGAAGATTTCCCCCCACCACTAATTCACTACCACTCGCCAGCACCAGCACCTGTTCCGCGCCATCCGTACAAAAGCTTCCCAATTCCTCTGTGCCCTTGTACAGAGTCCTTCCGTCCTCTACCCGTTCATATTGTTCACTAGTTCAATGTTCCAGTGCCGCATTGTCCAACCCTGTTCATCCCCATCCATCCAGTCTACCTCCCGTCCACCACTCCTTCTCTAGCGACCCTCGTCCACCATCTTCGTCCACCAGTGTCATCGTCTGTCCTTGGTTCACCACCTTCCCGCTACCTCCAGAACTACCGCCTTCTGGTGTATTCTTCGTTATCCCTTGTTCACCGCTCTCCTACACCGCTTCACATGTTCGTCTATCATTCGGGAGTACTCATCCACCATCACTCGTTTAGTTCCTGTCCATAACTCGTCCAATATCTTCCCTTCAACATCTCCAACCAACGTTCCCGTCCTTCGCCTTTGTCCACCAACTCGACCACTACTTCTCGACGATCATCCTTGATCACCATTCCCTCTTCCACTCATCGTTATCCCTTCCTCTCCCCGATCTCTGACCGTCCATCGCCTCCCAATCGTACACTGCTCCACTTCCCATCAAACTCGTCCTGTCCACCACATCCCGTCCACCGCCTCGCGTCCACGACCTCGCGTCCACCGCCTCCCGTCCACCGCCTCCCGTCCACCGCCTCCCGTCCACAGCCTCCCGTCCACCGCCTCCCGTCCACCGCCTCCCGTCCACCGCCTCCCGTCCACCGCCTCCCGTCCACCGCCTCCCGTCCACCGCCTCCCGTCCACCGACCCTACTTTCCCCCTGCACGTCCACCTCCTTCGTAACGCCTCAGCCCTGCCATTTCACCATCCAGCTTCCTTGCCGCCTCCTCAGCCCGGCTTCCGCGCATTCCTCTACAGCTCCCTCTGCTCCCGTAATTACCTCCGTATCCAACTTCTCGTCTCTTCGCCGTCTCGGGTCACATAAAACCCTTCCCGTTTCTCCTGTATAACCGCCGCCGCCTCCGCCGCTCCCGTCCGAAATGCGCCGTACAACTCATCCATCGCCCATATTCTCACAACCCCCGGCTCCACCTCCTTCCCCTGCAGCTTCTTCTAGAACTTCCGCTCCTCAACCTCTCTCCACCTTGTGGCCCGCCGCCCCCGCCCCACTGTAGAGGAGACACTTTAGCATTCTTGGAGCGTCGAGGTCCAGACCGGAACTCCGTACTGCGTCCTCGCCCCCCCTCCCTCTCCTCCTCTTGTCTCCGCGCCTCGGCCAGCGCGCGCCGTCGACCCGCCTCTTTGTTTCTCCTCGACTTTGCTGGGAAGTGGGACAGTAATAAAGTACTGTAATGGAAGACGAAATCCTATCGTTCGTTGGAAACTTTTGGAATTTTTGTAGCACTTTGGGAGAGGGGATTGGGCCGCGATCTCTGTTAAGTAACGTTCTCGGTCACACTCTCAGGGACTCTTAAAACGAGAAGCATGATGTAAATTTCAGAAATTTCAGAAATTATCGTATCGTGAGTAATGATATTTTTAATTTCCTTGCCGGAAAGTATTTAAAATGGTAGAAATGCATATTTTCAAGTACTTTGTTCATTAGATACACACGTACACATTAACATGATAACCCATCGTGTTAGATATACTAATTCACTTTTGTAGAGAACATTTAATAAAGAATAGGTACAATCACGTTGCAAATATTTAATGAAGTACACTTTTATTGAAAAGATAAAAAGGTTGTAGTAACAAATGATGCTATTAAATTTTAAAGTTGTTACTAGAAATAATATGATTTTACGATTTTAATTATTATTTCTACCCTCATGAGAATCCTTTATGTACTTTGAACAATAATTGAATTACTTAGCAGGTGAGTAACACGTTAGGGAGAATATTGCTGAAAATTTCGTTTGCATAATTTCATTCATTTCGGGGTAAAACACTCTCGTTAATTTCAGGTATTGTTTTGAACGTGTTAATCCTCCATTAAAAAATGTGTGAATTATTCTTTGTAATTCGTCTTCCAATAGAATAAACAACACATTTCCTTTAAAATTGAAGTTGGAGAGAGAATGTTTCGGGTTTTCAAATTTAATGAGTTAATGCAATTTTGCCGAAACGACATCCCGTATTGCAAAATTCCGTTAACACACATCAGCAAACATTTTTCCATGCTGTTAATATGCATCACCGTGCTAAAATCCACGCAGTGTTTATCGAACAATTATCTATTATTATTCATATGTTCATTTCTGCGGCATTAAAGCAACGAGTGTATCCTTAATTAGGAATATCTAGATTCCAAAATTAAAGAGAATTGCCCTATAACCGAGCACACTTTTCTGGCTAAGCGGCCCTCATAATATTCATATAACACTTAACTCCCTAAAACATTACGGTACAACGCCGCAATTTACTTGTTTCCCGAAATTAAAACTAGCTCCCCCCAGTCATTAGAGCGCGGCTCGCATCGCGTTTACTGCCCTCGACGCCGCCGCCATCAGACCGGAGCGCTGTCGCCGGCGCTGCCATCTCCACCGCAGTGCGTTGCCATCGCCAACGCCTCTCCCGCCGCTGCGCTAGGTGGGCGCCCTTTTCTTTCATTCTTCTTTGTGTCGTGCGAGTTTATACTCGCTTTTACGACTGTAGCAGTCCGCCAACTCCCATTGGGACACCGCTATCATCCCAGCCAATCTCCTCAGGCCGTCAGTATTAATATAATAATAACAATAATAATAGTAACAATAGTAACAATAATGGTAATACGTGTGCGCGGTCTGAAACAACTAGGGAGACTTACAATACTTCTGGGCTTCCTTTTCCATTGAGTTTTTTGTATGTGACTTATTTTACTAGTAAATGAAAAAAATACTACAAAGAGAATTTAATTATAACTTCAGTGATTACCATTAACAAACACAACTACCTCCTCATTTCCTCCACTTCGAAGCTAACGCCGTGCGTACCGCCGAGAAACTCTGGTCCGGTAGACGTTACCCCCTCCACCAAGGCCTTGGCCACGACCGTCGCCCCCCTCCCTCGCACGGACGAGAACAGTCTACGGAGCGAGGAAGGACTCGGAGGGCATTGAATGTGCTGGCGGCAGTGGGGGTGGCGTCAGGGCGACGCCAGCCGGAATTATCGCGGCCGCCATACGCCGGGCGGGGGGTTGATCGCCTTTGCCAGTCATTTCTCCCATGAATGATGGGATTGGGCGCCGTAGGGGATGGAAACGGCTCGCGGGAGAATTGGCCGCTAAGTTCGGGTGGAGGAGATGGCGTGGGCGAGGGGACGATGCGAGAAGGAAAGTGGGCCTGTGTTTAAATGAAATACGAGATCTGCCTTCATAGAGGGCGGATGGGAAGTGGAAAAGTAAATAAAATGTGTGATGCATGAAGAGTAGCTGAAATATTAGCGCATAGAATGAATATCAAGGGGGGGGGGTAACGAAAAAAAACTGTTTTTCTGTTTAATTTTATTCTTCAATGTTCTCTCTCACAACAACAGTGAAATATTTTCCGTGTAATCGCGTTAATTGTTTTTTAACGGAATTATTCGTAACTAAGATTGCCTTCTCTTACCATCCCATCGTATAGCAATGTAAAAGATGAATAATATGAAGTTAATCGTGGAAGGGCACACAGACGAAGTGTAAAAATACGAAATCTATTAAGGGAATAAGCATGGAACGGGTCTAGCGGCAGATAAGAGAGAAAGTAAAATGAATCATACAATTATCCGAAGAATTCCTATTCACTTATTATTTACTTCATCCCCTCACACTATCACCATCCCTCTTTTATTTAATTTTACACCAAACAATATATTGACTAATAATGCCAAGCAACCGTATTTTGCTTCACCTTACAGTCTATGTAGTTCAATCTACAAGATGCTATTTTAAAAACATATGTAGCCTATGCTTGTTCGAAATGTATTGTGGCCCGCAAAGAGTTATTAGTAAAACGTAAAAAGTCCTTTGCATCCATATCGGGCGAGAACATTGTGTGCTTATCGCTCCTGCTCTGACGAGGTTAACACCCCCTTAATGTAAAAAATAGGTTAAGTTTAGATGTAAGGACTTTTCCTAATAAATTCAAATATTCGAAATCCTTCGAATTTGTTACACTGCGTTCTGCATAGTATAGCCCAGGAGGGAGGGCTTTTGCGCCTCTTATCCGTCTGAAGCCAATGAGCTTCAGATACCAGTTTGCGTCTCATAGATGTAATTATAAATCGAGTCAGACTCCAAAATGATCATCTCGTTACAAGACATTGCAACAGATTTATGAAGCATTTCGTTTATATATTGCGCTTTGCACATCTTCATCGTGTTATTTTTGGTTTGTTTCAATTGAAAGCTGTCACTTTGCACCACTTTCGAAATGTTTCTCAACACTACTCGCTCTCCATTCAACATGGCGGAGAGCGTCTGGCCTGGCTCTTCAAACGAAGGGCCCATACTGTGGTACCGTGGTTCGTGACGCAAACTGGTGTTGCGTAGAACGAGCAAAATGCGGTGCGCCGGAGGAACTCACCCATGTATTGCCACCACGGTATGGACTGACACAACGCATAGATCCATCCTCCCCCCCCCCCCCCGTTTGAGAGAAGCCAGGCGCAGTTCCGAGATTGACACATTTAGACATAATTATTGCACAAGAACCACACATCTCGAAAATTGTCCTATCGCAGGAAAACTGTTTCATCCTTTGTTGAGTTATTTATTTTGCGGTTAAAGACGAAGAGACGATTTAATACACAGACTGAGTTGTGAGCTACAACAAATGAGGGAAAAGTACCTTACCTAATACGGGAAAGTCAAGTGTGGATCGCCCGAGTTAATGATAAGGTTTGCAACCATATTAAAGGTTATGGTTGTGACCATTGAGGCCTTACAAGTTGGACACTCCTGGT
Source organism: Gryllus longicercus (assembly GCA_038098605.1). Classification (NCBI taxonomy): domain Eukaryota; kingdom Metazoa; phylum Arthropoda; class Insecta; order Orthoptera; family Gryllidae; genus Gryllus; species Gryllus longicercus. Next base: position 23,962 of record JAZDUA010001087.1, on the reverse strand, counting down.
TTAGTTTATTTCTATTCCAACGCCTTAGGTTGGGCACATGTTCCGGCCAGACGCTGCGCTGCCGTCGCGGTGGGCGTGTCGCGCGCCGGTTTTCTTTTGTTTCCAAGGCCGCCTGCTGCGCTGGCGAGCGGATCCCCCGCAAAGCCCCGATCCGCGCGCGGATCTCCCGGAGCTTCTCGCTTCGAACGCCCCCTCCCCCAGAGTTACACCTTCTTCCCCCTCTCCCCTCGCCTTCACTCCCTCTTTCGCCCGCCCTCGCCGTCGTTCCCCGGCACAAACCCCTGTCATCCTGCGCTCCTCGAATCAAATTCCGACGCTCACCCCACTCCATCCTTCATCATTCGATCCTTCAAATTCAAAAGCGATTTAATTCAATAATATATCCTTTATTTCTAGAGCTTTTTCTAGCTGACACCCGGTTACCCTTTACGTCCCGATGGGACGCATATTCGACCATACAATAGACACTAACACACTTACGGGATCCTCCGATATCGGGCTTCTCTGAAGCGTAACCTTACAGTCTATGTAGTTCAATCTACAAGATGCTATTTTAAAAACATATGTAGCAGTATCGAGTCTCTTCTGAAAAATAGATTGGATTATGGTTTCGACATACGGGTATTAAATAAGCAATGGAAAAATCTCCGTCCACAAATGAAGATCAAACTATTATTAAGGTTCCAACATGTTCTTCAAATTAATGAAATAAAATCGTCAAAAGTTTTAACTTTAATTTTTAACTTATTTTCATATGTCTCTGCTCTTGTTTGATAGAGTAAAAGTAAATTAATACTCATTCAGAACTGTCCAAACTTGTTCGAACCTAAAAAAAATGATAAAACGCCGACTGCGGAGTAGTTCTCGAGAAACGCGCTCCATACGTCTTGTTTAGCGAATTACTTCCTTAGCTTTGCAGTAAGGCAATTTCATCCATTTCCGTCTCCAACTATCGACTGCGGCAATCGATTCGATGTGCCGCGACGCGGAAATAACGACGTCGAAAGTTCCAAGTCAACTATCCTGAGGCCGCGCCCACCCTCTGTCTCCGCGCCCTCGCTCTCTCCCCTTCCCTTGGAGCTCACAAGCCCTTCCGCACGTTGGGAAGGAAGATGCAAAACGGAGGACAAAATTGATTTTCTTCTCTGAATTTGTGTACTTGGTTACACCATTTCTGTATCCTAAGGTTCTGTATACTCTCTTCAGCTTCCGCAAGACATTTCACTTGCCCTACTGCGTTTGCTATTGCTATTGCCTTCGATACGGAACTCGATATGCACTGCATAACTTACCTGGCTAGAAAGGATCGTGGTTAGGAGGGAAATATGAAAACAGTTGAATGATGCTATGTGTTCTTTTAGGGAGGAAATTATGAGAAGGAATTATGAAAGAGAATTATGGGCCGGAAATATGAAAAGACAAACAAAATTGAGTTAAAATCTTGCTAATTAGTATATACGTAAATCTCCATCAATAAGATTAGGTAAAAAAATAATATTATGTATGTACCACAGGCGCTAACTAGTTGTAATGACCTCGGGTGGCAAAAAGTCCTCGGGCTGAAGGCCCTCGCGCATTTTTGCCCTTGCTTTGTAAATAACTATTAATCGCATTTTTGCTCTTGCTTCGTAAATAACTATTAATCGCATTTTTGCTCTTGCTTCGTAAATAACTATTAATCGCATTTTTGCCCTTGCTTCATAAAAAACTATTAATCTCATTTTTGCCCTTGCTTCGTAAATAACTATTAATCTCATTTTTGCCCTTGCTTTGTAAATAACTATTAATCTCATTTTTGCCCTTGCTTTGTAAATAACTATTAATCGCATTTTTACCCTTGCTTGGTAAATAACTATTAATCGCATTTTTGCCCGCTTTTTTTTCTGCGTCCGGCCCTCTGCGCGCCACAAACGTCCTCTGATCCTCCCGCGCCAACTTTCTTCCTTCGCCGCCTAAGTTGTGACCCCGTGGGGAATGTTCAGCTTATATTCGCAGAATTACGCGTAGTTAAGAAGGAATACGTTTTTAGCGACGAGTGGATGACGCCGGCATTAAAGTCTTACAGACGCAGAGGACGATGAAGTTTCTTCCTCCCTCCCTTCCTTCCTTCCTTCCAGCTGGGAGGAGGGGAGCGTGAAGCTGTCGGTAAGCCTCCGGCTGAAGGTTGCCGGAGGCCTTCCGGAGGAGTATGAAGTTACTCGCAAGTTTGTAGTCTAATTAGAGAGGCGTTTTTCGTTTAGGCCGGCGACTGGCCGAGTACTGCGCATGAGGTTTGTGGTACAGACGAGTCGCTCTGACGTGAGTCTTACTGGGAGAGGTAGCTTGGGGCATCAACTGATACCACTGCAGTGTCTCTGACCGGGAAGTTCTAGGTTCGAGTCTCGATTATGGCATGATTTTCGACATTAGCTGGTCGGCTGCTGCGAGTTCATTTGCTGCCTTTATGAGAAATCTAACGGCTGGCTGCTCTGATCGGCTGGCTTCTCCGATCAATACCAGGCGAATGCTGGAGCAGTACCTTAACGGCCGCGCGCCATCTTTCCTTCCCATTCCCTGTCCTATCCTCACCCCTTACCTACACTAGCATGCACTGCACTAACACACATGCCGGGAGACCGGTCGAGAGCTTAGTATTTTTACGGGCTGGGGCGGTGTCCAGCTTCTGAGAGATACCTAGTTGATGAAAATTCCGCTAGCCGGCGGTAGGTCGGCACCGGATCTCGTAATCCAGCGGGGGAAGACCACAGCCATTTCACGAAGATAAAACATGCTCTATACTTACGGGACTAATTACGTCTTCCATGTATTTGTAGCTTACGCGCCCGGAATTATTAACAGTCTGTTACGAGAGTCTTCTGTTTCGCGAGGGAGAATTTATAAATTAAAGCAACGCTTATGAGATCACCCTTCTTCAAAAGTAATCCAAGTCATCCAAGTTTCATCTAGGATGCTGGATGAGTTCTGGGAATTTGATGTCGTTTGGAGGTTTGAAGTGCGAGAATCTGAAACTGTTTTTGAATGAAGAGGCCAAGAGTGAAGTGTCTCTCTCAGGTCGACATTTTGAATTATGTATGTCACTTTTAGAACTACTCAGTGAACATAAGAGACGCTTCTCCTTAAGGGACAGGTTGCAAGGAAACAAGTTATGTTTATTCAGTGAATCTAGTCGTGGTAGCAACACTTGGAAACTGAAATTATTTTCATATTTCGCGTCACCGTAGCACATTTCATATCAGTAAGAATACAAAGACAGCTCATCCTACATCAACTACCAGGCCATCTATTGACAGCAATCTAGGAGGTGAATTATACTGTAGGGCGGTCGGGTGTCTTCCGCTGGTTGGTGAGATCTGACGCCGACCTACACGCCGCCTTGGATAGGTTTCCCCACCTATGTATCTCCCACCAACGGGGAACCACCCTAGACGGGACAGGCTGCACGCTCCCGACTGGTCTACTGAAATTTATGGTAGCGTAGTCCATGTGAGTGTAATTGTGTGTAAGGGGGGTAAGGATAGGACTAGGAAGAGGAAGAAAAGGTGCCTCACGGTCTGTGGCCAGTTTTTAGGGTATTGCTCCGGTATTCACCTACTTTTTCCCCTGATCGAAAAACAATCACACGGAAAACTACCGATTTGACCAGCCGACCGCTACAATTCTCCTTCAGACAGCAGCTGAACTCGGCCTTTGTAACTAGTGTCGACAATCATGCCTCGTCGGGTCTCGAACGCTAGGACCTCCCGGTCAGAGGCCCTGAGTAGCCTCGGCCTGAGCCAATTACAAGCATTCGCTAAAAGGAACAGCGCAGAGCTCCTGCTGAGAGTCCTGCCGAAGTGGCTGCTCTGTACGGGCTGCTCTGCCCGCCTGGCGGACTTCCGAGAATTTTCTCGGGGCACGCTCCTCTTCCGCCCCCCGTCCCCCCGCGCGCACAAATGAAAACGAAATGATGAGGGTTTTTATCCCTCGCGCTTTTTCAGAAAGGTCTTCCCATGTATCCAAACAAATTTAAGAGACCGGGCACGAAAGGGCTGGGCCGCTCCCCTCCCCTCCCTGCACAAGGTTGCGTGAGCGCCCCATCTCCAGACGGAGCACGAGATGCTTAAATAAAGAAGTATTTCAGGTAAAGGAATTAAATGATTCCCGGTCTGAGAAGCTCGCCGACGTCTTCCTCTGCTTCGCTGGGTTTCTCAGCGAGTGGGTTTTATGTGAAGCTTCCCCTAGATGCCGTGTTGGCAGCTTCTGCCCTGATAGCCTGCTCTTGAATGCAGCACGAGACTTTTCCTTTGGTTTTATACTAGCCACTTGACTGTAAGAGCGGTAGTAGGTCTTTTATGCTGTATCGCTAACTTGCAGATGTTTGCAATTTACCTCTTTGCTGGATTCCCTAATTATCGTGTCGCTAAAGGCGCGCAGGCTTTAGAAGTCTGTGACACATTTCGGAAGCCAACTAACTTTATTGGTTATTACTTCGACTACTTTGCGAGTACTCCAGAATGTGGGGTTTTTAAGGCAAAGTCAACTTTCGTGTAAAGTTGAAGAGACTTAAAAGCGAACAGAAAATAATTGGGCTTGAAAATTTTGTTTTTCGGTAGTGTGCACTTAACATTGATCTTATATCCGCATGCTTTCAAGGAGATGCGACATGGAATTCATGAATGCAATTTTTTAACGGCAGTAAATAAATCTAGAAGAATAACATACATTTATTAGTATTTTGCAATACATGCCTTGAAAACAACACTTATTGTTATGGAATATTTAAAACTCTCAATTATTAATCTGTTAAAAATGTAATATGTATGTATTGTATATATTCAATAAGCAATGCCATGTATAAAAATTTTAATCTAAATAAACAGCGAACTTTATATTAGTTTGTAAAACTACACAGTTGATAAATATTTCAAAGCTTTATTTCTGTGTTTCTATTCATTCCGCCCAGTATCAGGAGATCAAAGGAATTGGTCGTTGAGTCTTCTTCATAACTTTATGACAAAATCCTCAAGAAATTTGTCTTGATTTTCATTCCCTTTCATCGAAGTGAAATAATCCACTGCCAATTGTTTCCTTATTAATTGAAGAATCAGAAAATTAATTTTCTCGGAAATTAATAAAATATGCTTTCTTCTCCGCCCACGATACTTCTAAAACTTTATTGTTAATTTCGATTGAAGACTAATGAATTATTCTAATTAAAATTTGGCTTTGACTTAAAGTTGTTTTTAATTTCCTTCATCCCCTGGATGTAATTATATTTTACGCTTCTCGGCGTTAAATTCTGCAAGTTGGTCCCTGAGGAAGTCTGAAAAGTTAATTTCGTTTTCTGGGGACACTGGCGTGTCTCCTACAAAACTATTCAGGAGGTAAAATTTCTGCTACTGTCATTCATATTCATCCGATCTCTTTGTTTATTCTAATACTTTTGAACTACAGAAAATTAAAGGGTTGATCTGACTTAAACATTCACCGATGACCGTTGATTTGTCATGCCTAATTAATTTGGTAGTAGTGCTATGCGGAACAAATATTCAGAGAAGGTCTTCGAGAGTGGAGAATGAAAGACATTGTTTATGACAAAATAGTTAACGTTTAACATTATTCTAATGTTTCTAATTCTCTTCATTACTTAGTTAATTTGTACCTTTATATAGAAATATACGTAAATTTTGTTCAGTTGAATATATGTAATAAGGATTAATTGTAACGTAATATGTTTAGAATTAATTTGTAACATAATTCCTCATTCTGAATATTGAATTGAGGTTTTAATAGTTTTCAGTCTTCGCAGAACTGAAGACGGTTATATATTTCCGTAAGTGAACTAGAATAGTTTTTCTTGAATCTGACATTGTTTTCCTTGAATCTGGCAGCCTCCCGTGTTTACTTCTTCAGTTGTCTGATCACATACGTAGACAGGTGTTTCCGGAGGGATTAAATCACCGCAACGTATCACATACCAAAGAGCCTCTGAATCGCACCTGTTGCATCTTTTCTCCTCTCGCTTCCCCATCTTGTGCATTTTGCAGCGTTTTCAGGTTCCGCTGCAATAATCCTTAGTCAAGCAACCTCCCGAGGTCCCCCTTAAATATTTACACAAAACGACTGTCAAGCTAGCGCACGCGGGAAAGCTAACATGCATGGCAGTGTGTGTGTGTGTGTGTGTGTGTGTGTGTGTGTGTGTGTGTGTGTGTGTGTTTGGGACCGTGGAACCGACGTGGCCTCTGTAACAAGCTTCGGTAAATACGGGCTCTTTTATTGCGAGAAGTAAGTATAATCAAGATGAGGGGGGCGTCTCGTTTCGCTTCACGCAAACCGCCGCCTGAAAAGACTTTACGACTTCTCGGCCGCGAAGTCCTGCTCTCGGGTTACGGAGTCGCTAAACAGGGCACCAGCCTCCCATTCTGTGGGCCGATGGCCCGGCGCTCTCCGCCTGCATTGCCAAACACAGCGGAGTTTTCTGTTCCGGCGGTGTCGCCCAGGCCTTTTCTGTTTTCTCTGTGTCTTGCTCGTCGGATTTGTAGCGTCTTTTACACGAGGAGGCGTTGTCTTGTCTCTCTGCTCCTTTTTGTTCCTGTGAAAGCGGCAATGCCATGTTAGTTCTTGTGCTATTTCACTTTCCCACACTATTTTTATATAAATTATTTGTTTTCTCTATCTGTAGCCACTTCCTACACCTGAACCTGGGTATTTTCATAATTTATTCTCACATATTTTTTCTTTCACTTCAAAAACTGTCGCTGCTATTAACGTGTAATAATATAAAAATCATCTCTTCACATTCAGATGCTCCGGTTGATTTCATCCGCCGTTTTCCTTTACCATCATCTCACGTCTTAAAGTCACGTCCATGAATCTATAAAACATATTTGTACTTTTGATCGTCGTTATTCACATTCTTCAATTTTTTTCTCCTAGTGTACCTTTTCACATCCGTAAAGACGAGGGTTTTATCGACGTAAGTTTGCATCGAGTTTCGCTGGGCACTTCTGATATGTTCTCTTCCCGCTTCATCACCCAAACACATCAATGCGTATCTCCTTAAACACATTCGTTTCTTTAATTATCCCAGTTTTCGCTCGATCTGCTAATCAGTTCATCATTTCCGCAACTTTTTCAGTTTTTCTTTCCACATACACTTCATTTAACGCCCTGCCACTTACTACATCCTCCTTTCCGTACTTTCCCTTTCCTTTATCAATCTTTCTTACCTCCTCTTCATCTTATTTTCACGTCCGTTATCAGGAAACCATCTCGAAAGAAACGCCTCTGCATTTCAACGTTCACATCGCTCCAACCATGTCTTGAACCTTCCCCTTTTGTAAACATTCTCTTACCACAAGACGTCCTATTAATATACGCTTCTCGTCCGTCATCTCCTAAAACTTTCCTCCACTCCAACTCCTTCGCATCGCGACATTCTCATCGCTCCCTGTATCCCTCTACCCTTTCCTTTTCCAAGCTTTCTCTTTCGTCCCGCGCCCCCACCCCCGTCGGCTCGCAGTCTCTCGTCCGGTGCGAAGGGGCTTCTCGGCGTCGGCCGCCGCCGGTTTAAACCTCGCCAGTAAAAGGAAGGCGTAATTGCTTCAAATGATTCCCCGGGGCGGCGCTGGGGGCGGCGGCGGTCGCCCGGCGCGCGCAAACAGCGACAGCGCGGTTGCCCACCGCCCGCCACAGACCACCACTCCGTCCACCATCACCTCGGAGAAGCACGGCGGAGGTGGAGGTGGAAGCGGTGGCGGGGGTGGAGGCAGTGGTGGAGGCGGTGGCGGAGGCGGTGGCGGAGGCGGTGGCGGAGGCGGAGGCGGAGGCGGAGACGGAGACGGAGGCGGAGACGGAGGCGGAGGCGGAGACGGAGGCGGAGACGGAGGCGGAGACGGAGGCGGAGACGGAGGCGGAGACGGAGGCGGAGACGGAGGCGGAGGCGGAGACGGAGGCGGAGACGGAGGCGGAGACGGAGGCGGAGGCGGAGGCGGAGGCGGAGACGGAGGCGGAGACGGAGGCGGAGACGGAGGCGGAGACGGAGGCGGAGACGGAGGCGGAGACGAAGGCGGAGACGAAGGCGGAGGCGAAGGCGGAGGCGGAAGCGGAAGCGGATTTGGAAGCGGGGGTCGAATGCCGGGCCTGGGGCGGTGGTCGTGGCGGTGGCGGAAGCGGTGTTGGCGGAGGCGGCTGGCTCCATTCGCCCAAAGTGCGCGCGCGCTAACACGCGGGCGAAAATGAGGGCGTGACGGCGAGAAGCAGCGAGGAAAAACGCGGCGCCGTGAAGGGTTTTATTCGGCGGCGCCGCAGCCACAGCCGCCCCCGTCGTCGTGGTGGTGGTGGTGGCCGGCCAGCGCGGGAGGGCGCTGAACCCGCCGCCCAATCCTGCTGATGCTGCGGGGCATCTGCGGCTGGAGAATGCCTGCGAGTCCGTCGCACGGGGTGCTGCGGGGGCGTTTGTGACTTCGCTCGTTGCAGGGTTAGTTGCTCGTTATATTCTCTCGTGGAATTGTCAGGGGGAGTTCTTGGTCCTGTGGAAGTAGAGGTTTCAAAAAACTCTATGTAATTTTATTTAATAGGTCGCATGAACAGTGATGTAATAGGGAGAGAAAAAAAGTTGACGTGAATGACAGAATGCAGTAATTGAATGACTATGGCTGTGACGAGATACAAAGTGTTAAAATCATCATACGAACCTTTGCTGTAGAATCTATGGTAAACATGCCTCAACGTCCCTGAATGAAATAAATCAATGAAATAAATGTTTTAGGTAGATTTTGTAAAATTAGAGCACTTAATTCAATGAAAGAAAATATTTTCATTTAAACTTTTGAATTTTCCAAAAATGTAAAGGTATATATTTTTCCGAACCTTGCATGCTTGTTTTGTGATGGGATTTTTAGGTGGAGAGTGAAGTGTTAGAGTGGATAGAAGTTACGTTAACTTTTATAATATTTTTACAAATTAGTGCTGTTGTAATAAGAGCGTAAATTATAAGTGACAAATATTTCGAATATATATATATATATATATATATATATATATATATATATATATATATATATATTTTTTATTTTCATGTATTGACTCCGGCATTGAATCCATTGCAATGTGCTTAAAACTGTTTAAGGAAGATTTTGTGTTGTAAAACACTTGATCTCTTTTCTTTATGTGGCGAATTAATAATTTTCTCGCGTTTCTTTCAATCCATTTTCCTTGGACATTCAAAATTATTATAAATTTCCCTATAATTTCCACGATTCCGCAAAAGAAGATTTTGGGTACCTAAGAGCTCGCTCAGGCGGGTATGACAGCTAAGAGGAAACTATCATGATATAATCACTTGAAAGTCAACAGAAAAGTCAAGAAAAATGTTGACTTCTTCAAACGGATTTAGTTTTTCTCTTTTTGTTACTTGCTGAAACATTTCAAATTTTGTTAAATTAATTTTGCTAGCAGAAATAATACTTATTGATGAAAAAGCAATTAGTTTTCAAAACTCGTGCATGGAAACTTGTTCACTACAATCACCTTCACTGCTTATTATTTAGAATGTGTTCCTTTACCCTACGTGTTCCCGTAAAATACTTTGCCGTACGTGTACTGTAAAGAAGTCATATCCCTATACAAAAACTGGATACTTTAAATAAAACAAATTATTTGGTCAACATAAATCAACATGGGTGCAGCCTCGCGTTTTGAGAATGAACCCATGAGTTGGAACTTAGAGGGTTCCATGAACTCGTTCAAAAAATAATGAACTAAACTCGTACGAAAAAGCCTTTTTTGTTATTCATGTCAAAATAAACATTTTATTCGTAAAGCAAAGCTCACTTGAATCAAAACGCACTAGTTATGGAAATATCTATTGTGTTCATGCAGCTGATCTAAATTTTTAAACACACTTTCAATGAAGTTCGTTTATAAAAAACATCAGTTTTGAAACATTTTGAATGCATTTATAATGTCAAATAAATTAAATTTCACTACATCTATTACTCAAGAATCTTTCACTTCTTATTTTTGATTTAATTATTATGTATAGTCGTACGAAACAAAGTTAATAAGTTGATGAATAACTTCCTTAATAGCAGACTCAAAGTCTATCGTTATCCATAAATATCGGTCAGTAAAAGTGTGTAGTACATTTTGCCATCTCTGTCTATTTGAAAGCACTTGCCTTCCGTCAGTCACCCCTAACGTTAACTGATTCTCGGAGGCAGCCTTTTTAATCGCCACCCACTCCCCGTGTGACGTGTCCGATGTAGCAGTGTCACCGGGCTGTCGCGCTCACTTTTGCGCGTGAGAATGTCAGATCGCCCTCGCCGGCCCCCGACGTGCACACGCCCGAAAGCGATGGCCAGGATCAGGGTCGCCACCACACCGCACTTCACCGTCGACGCGTGGAGCTCGCTCGGCCCGTCAGCCACATCGCCCCTATCGCCCCCCTGTCGTATTCCAGTAGCACGCACGGCTCATCACCTAATTTTCACCCATCATCCATCCCCCAGAGTTCATGAAGCTTATCAAGGCCGGTTTCAGAAAATATTTAAGAGAGCACTATAAATATTAAAGGAACAATGTTCTAATTAGATATATTTATAGTAATTAATTTTCTTCAAAGAATTGGTCGCCCCGATCTAGATTAAATCCCGGTCGGGGCGACCAATTCTTTGAAAAAATTAATTATTAAAATTCATCATTACTGGATAAATGGTCCCAATTTGTATTCCTTTACGTCTGCGGAACATATCTCGGAGCGTAATTGCGTCCAACAAGGTGACGGGAAAGAGGGCATTTAGTATACATTATTCAGAGTAGTAACTGTTCATTCATTACAGACTATGCAGTAACAGAAAAATATCACGAGTCATATTTTCAGTGTAAATGTGCAACAAGTGCTGCGACCGTTATCACGTGATGATATTTGGAAAAACGAGACATGTCGCTGACTGAGTTTTAGCACCAGGGAGTAATAGATACCCGCTTCGCGTATGCATTCTCTGCTTGAAATTGAGCATTGCGTGAGCGTAAGAAACAGAATGCACTTGTGAGTAGAAGACGGCAAAGATCAGTGATATGTAAATAATCGTGCATAAATATTACCAGGAACAAAACAGAGTGTATAAATGCAGACATGCATATATACAAACACATATTGATGCCGGTCTGGTTGGCCGAGATCGTCAAGGTAGTAGTGCCGTAGCGATCTCCGACCGAGGTTCGAGACCCTGGTTATATTTCTGTTAGTCCTTTCACCCCCTATATTCACCATGTCATCGCGTCTTCACATTTCGCCATGGCGTGAAATGCAATAGTGGTAGCTAATGACTTAGATGTTAATGCGAACTTAAATAAAAAAGCACATACTCGTACTAATGTCCATTCGATGAACATTAAGTACTTATTATAGTATTAACTGTTTAATTCTTGTAATATTTTTAGTGAGTACATTTTAATTTATAAACAACGTGAAAATAAAATATTAAAAGGAGACTCTTATCAACGAAATGAGAGGCCACTTTCTGAGCCGATTTTAGGGCGCAAGGCTCCGTGCGCGGACAGTCTCTCGCCTCTATAAAGGAGATAGATTTTTGTATTGTATATAACTTTCATTTTTAGAGAAATAAGAATTACATGGTATTTTAAAGAATTAATCAAAGAAACCCTAGCCACAATTTGACGTTTAGAATGTTTCTTTGAGATTGATTATAAGAGCAAATTAACGTAAATTCAACTGTAATTTCTAAGTAAATAATAAAGTAAATTGATATAAGTATTACATAGTCGCCTACAATTCGAATGCATTATTACATTTTCGTATATTTTCGTGAATGTTAAACATGTACCTTATTACAGTTTCTTTGTTTTTAAGAGCTGGATAGTTTGCTGATAGTTTGCTTGTCTGATAGAGACTTAATTATGTGTTAATGGTGTGGTCCAAAATATGGCTTTAACATTTGTATTATTATGAATTTATAACAAAATAATTATAAATCATTTTATTTCACAGTTGGTATATAATTAACAAAAACTGTTTCTGTTTCAGGTGAGTGGTTTGCACAAGACACTACTTCCAAATTTCTCATCAAAAATCCTGCTGCTTGACTTAAGATGACTTACTCTACTTGTAAGTAATAAATGTTTAAATACTAATCTATCACATTTTCAGTAAAGTTTCATCACATTTTAAAACAAAATGTTTGGCATGTAATTTATGTGTAATGTAATATCACTCGGTTTCCACTTTTATTCCAATATATTTTCTCGGTTTCCACTTTTATCTGGTTTGTATTCTATCACCAGTCGGAACACGTCTAAATTTGTCAGTGAGAACTGTCAGAAAAGTGCAATACTTGTCACCTACACACGTTCTTACTGAACGTTCTGTAGCTAAAAGAGCTAATAATACCTACTCTTATCTCTTCTGTTTATACTTTTTCGTATCTGTAGGTAAAATTACTTCTGCTAATAGTTTTGGAAGAGAGAGAATTGTGCCAATTTACATTATGCGCATGGTTCTAAATGTAATTTTTAAATGAAAATAATTGAATACGAACTGCGGTTTGATCTACCAGAAACAAAAAGTTAGGAAAAAATAACAGAAAATTATTATTGCTGTTTCCCGGCCTACTGGGAAGATTTATTATTCAAATGAAAAATTTACATTTAATCTAATAAACATCTTAAATATTATAAAAAATGTTTCTTTACAAAGTAGAACATATAAACTTAGACCTTTATTTCACTCACGTTTTTCGGTTATTGTGAATTTTATTCACATCCTGTTATTTTGAATTGACAGTTCATAAAGAATGTTAAATGAATTGATGTATTTATTCATCACATATTTAGATACATTCTGTAGTAACCAGGTTTGAAGTTGAATCTAATAGGAACAATAAAAATTATTCATGAAGAATAATTTACCAAATGTATAACAACACAAATATAAAGTGCAAAATACGAAATTAAGTGAGACTTCATGACTGTTTAATTGATGATTCTAGTAAATCATCAACAATTTTTTTCTGCATAGATTAGTTCATTTTCGTGCTTTACACATTATTACATTACGTGAATATTTTTGACTCTCAAAGTTAGAATACTTCATCGCAGTCACTTGGTTTTCCATTCGTTTACAATGTATGCGACGTACTTTTTTGTAGTCAATATTCTCCTCTTCTACGTATAAATCTGACTTAAAAGGGAAAATGTTTTTAAAATAGCTAAAACAGACTCTCAATATGTAAATATATACGAGGACAAAAGAAGTTATCCCTAAAGTTTTAACCTACTTGGCCAGGCGAATGTTTAATTCTGGTCACACATTACAATCTTTCACAAAATAAAGATTAAAAACTGAATTTGTAGATCTTCAAACGTTGTCGAAACAACACTACGAACACTAGCAGTTGTTGATAGAAAGATCTAATTATGGCGCGGTGTTGTATTTTCCAGAAATGAGAGAGGAAAAGGTCTGTTGGATAGAATTCGCCAACGCGTCCGCTTTATGGTTAATATGGACTTGCCCTTATCCCGTTTACATGCAAAACATTATTTTCCCATTTAAACATTACAAAATTAATTGATTCCTGCGGAACTCAAATTGCATTGTTGAGCAAATATAGAATTGTGATATACTACCGATAATCGTACGTGTTGCCAAACATTTGGATAAGCTTAACATACTTGCTTAACTACTTTTCCTTATCATCCTCCATTATAATTCATTATTCAAGGGGTGAAGTGACACGACCCCCACCCATTTTACCTGCTCCTACTATATTCATCCTTACCTACCTTCACTCAGCATTGAAAGGATCATGCCTTGTGTCACATCTCAAGTCTTTCAATCAAGTCATGAAAGCCATTCATCTCACCTTAATACTACCAGTCCACCTCCATCACATGTCCTCCATATTCAGCTTCCTCTTCCGTCCTTTGCAAACGCAACCTCCGTCAATCTGCGGGGAATTTTGCGTACTAATCTGCACGCATTCATCCTTTCTCCACTCGAAACCTCCGACTCCCCTTTTCCACCCTTCCCGCCCTTAAATAACGTCTGCCGACAGGCGCTACCCCAGGTTTATATGATATCTGGAGGCGCGCAACGGTTTCGCTCTCCTGTATTGACGCCGCCTTCGCCATCCATCACTTATTTCGCACGCGGCCGGCGGTGGCGTGGGCGGTGCGGGCGGCGGGGACGGTGAGGGCGGTGAGGGCGGAAGCGCATCCGGCGTCGGGGGCTACGCTCCATTGCTCCCGCTAATGGATGTTCCCGGTATCCTCCGAGGATCCGGCGCCAGGCAAAATCACACTCTACTCTTGGCGCGCGCGCTCCGGGCCCCGAGCCCTCGCGTTCCGAAAGCCACGCGCGCGCGTGCGCGGACCTGTTGGGCGCTTTAAAGGCCCGTTCGCAATGCCAACATAAACATAGGCATGGCTTTAACACAAAAGTTAGGACTACATCCATGCGGACTCATTCACAATGCGTTCGCATGAGCATATCACGTAAGTCGTTAAGTTAAATGCTTGGAAGCTTCTGTGCTTGGGCTTAAGTAAGACATAAGAAATGAACCAATCACAGTACATTAACTCAAAATCGAGAATCGAGATAGGAGCGAAGTCGCTAGACGAATTAACGCCATGTACTATGAGCCATGGGCACAGTCCATGGCATCGACAGGCAGGATACCTTGAAATCGATTTCACATCCAACCAATAGTAAACCAGAATAAACTGCCAATAGTAACGCTTATTTTGCTTACGTTTATGTTAGGCATTGTGAATACTTCAGTCTATCACTTATGTTAATGTTTATGTCTATGCGCTATGCATATGTTTTCGTTTGCATTGTGAATGGGTCTTAAAGCTCACCCGGTCGACTGCCTCGTTACCGCTCGTGCGCCGGCTCGCTCACCCGGCGCAGTCAGGTGCCCGCCCTCTTGCTCACCGGTTCGCTAGTCTTCTAGCTCACCCTCTCTCTCACCTGATTCGTTCATTAGTTAACTCATCCGCTCGCTCGCGTGCTCACCCGCTCGCTTACCTGCTCGCTCACCTGCTCGCTCACCTGCTCGCTCACCTGCTTGCTCACTAGCTTGCTCACCAGCTTGCTCACTAGCTTCCTCACTAGCTTCCTCACCAGCTTGCTCACCAGCTTGCTCACCAGCTTGCTCACCAGTTTGCTCACCGTTTTGCTAGCCTTCTCGCTCACCCCCTCTCTCTCTCTCTCACTTGATTTGTTCATTAGTTAACTCAACCGCTCGTCCACCTCTCGTTCGCATGCTCACCTGCTCGCTTACCTGTACGATCACCTGCTGGCTCACCAGCTTGCTCACCGGTTCGCTTATGCTCATCTGCTCGCCTCTTGCTCACCCTCTTGTTTGCTCGTCGGCGAACCAATTCGCTCACCTTCTCTCACTCGCGTGCATATCAGTTCGACCTCCTTCTCTTACATACGTCCACGTACACAGATCATAGATTTGCGACGTCACAAAAACGTGTGAGATAACTATAAACTAGTTATCGCTCATTAACACGGTTATCCAACAGGTACTCAAGTGTGTTATAAACTGCATGTAGTAATATACGCTTTGTGTATTCAAAGTTATAAAAACTTGAGTTAACTAAAGATAATTTTTTGCTTTCTTCTGTTTGTTCTCTACGCGAGGAAAGGTTGCAGTGTTCATTTAAGACTACATTTTATGACGGATGTTATTTTCACTGCAGAACATGTAACGAACCCAAGGAACGAGCGCAAGTGAAACGACACTCTGAGACAGAATAAGCGCTGCGCCAGGCGCTTTCGACATATGCAACCCGCCAAGCGCCTGGGCTCCATTGGTTGCCTACTTAGCGGTTGCTGCAATTTTGCATTGATCATTCTGGTCTTTATCACTATATGCATCATTATATTCTCGCTTTGAACACAATTTTGTTAACTTCATATTTTAATCGTACGGGAAGTGTAGTCTGGTCTGTATCCTACGTTTTCAGTTCATATTCAGCGTTATATCAAATTGCCATAACCAATTCTGCCTTAAATGTGCCCTAAGCAGTTTTATGCTGATTAAAACTCTATCTTCTAAAGCTAATATCTACCAATGTTTGTGTCCTCCTGACTCAAACTATACCTCAGTATTTTCTTCTATCTTTCTGACACTTTCTTCAAAAAGTTCAGTCATGTTTCTAATCTGCGTGACAACCATCTTGGCCACATATTACTCATTAGCATCATCCCGCCTTTATAAGCAGCGACCGCTACTGAATTCGTCTTAATCCACTTTCTCCAATTCTTTTCATGTCATTTCTTTGCCAATCTTTCCCTCAATCTAAACCACTGTCAATGTCTCTCAAAACAATCAACTTGAATGTTTAACAACCTCAACAACTACATCTCATCTACTCTTGAATGATTCTGTTATTTACCACTTCCTCAGTCTTCCTTTAAAGATGTAAGTTCCTGCACCATGTCTGCCTATTACTCCTTCACAACTAATTCATTAGCGTCATCAACAGCCGTTAGCATCAACGCATGAATACAACAAAGACTTTCATCGCCCCAACACGCAACTGTTATCGTCATAACCACGTTTAGCCAATTATATACATACTCTCTCTGGGCCTTGTCTTCATCTCGGGTCCATGGCTGCCTTCCAGTCCTCTACACTGCCTTTCCAAGGCTACACCCTAGTCTAGCGGGGTATCCGATCGCCTTCACCCCTTCCTCAGTCTTCGTGCAAAGACACCAGCTCGCGCTCCGTATCTCTCTCGCGCAAGCCTCGTCGACAACAAATCAGCCACCCGCGTTATCCGCGCGTCTATACAGCGACGGCCTTTCCACTCGACCAACGTTTCCCTCCCCCCCGCCCCTCCCGCCTCCTCCGTCCTCCACCAGCCCGACCTCCCGCGCCCATCCGCCGCCGTCACCGCCACCGCCACCGTCACCGCCACCGCCCCCTCACCGCCGCCGCCGCCGCCACCTCCACCGCCACCGCCACCGCCACCGCCACCGCCACCGCCACCGCCACCGCCACCAGCACCGCCGCCGCCACCACCGCCACCGCCGCCGCCGCCGCCGCCGCCGCCGCTTCCAGCTGCGCGCCTCCATTCGCAGGCCTCTGTTCCTCGAGCCTTGTCTGCGGCCCCTACCGCAACCGCGCCGCGCCGCGCGGAGCGGCTTTGCGGAGGCAGATAGCGGGCGCGGTATCTGCGCCCACCGCCTCCGCCGCCGCCGCCGCCGCCGCCGCCGCCTCAGCAGATTGTTGCGCGCTGAATTAGAGGGCAGGTGGGCGAGAGCGCGCAGTGATAGCGCTGCATTGTTACGCCCATTCACGCGGCGACGCCCCCGCCGCCGGAGGTGGGTGGAGGGTGGAAGGATGGTCAGGACAGGGTGGTGATGGGTTTAAAGGATAAGGAGGTAGAGGGGGTGAAGGCGTTGACAAAGGGAAGAGGCAGTGGCGTTGGTGGTGGCGGAGAAGGTGACGAAAGCGTTGGAGACAAGGCAGCGGCAGTGATCATATGACGAAGAGGGCTAGCTGAAGAAGAGGTCGCTGAAGGATTAGAGGTAGTCGTTTCGTGTTTTAGGGATGTAAAGAAGGCAAGCAAGGCGAAGGAAATGATAACGCCGAGCAACAGAGGCCGCAGAGGTGAGTAAAGCGATTGAGATGGCGAAGGCGGCGGTTAATGTGAAAGTATAGGAAGTGGTGATGGTGACGGGGACGGCCGGGCGAACGACTGCGACGTAGGATGGCAAAAGTGGAAAAAGACGTAGTGTTTGACGACAGATAAGAGTAGTGATGATGGGTTTTAATCATAAGGAGGTAGATGGGGTGAATGCGATGATATGAGGGAAGAGACAGTGTCCGAAGAGGGACAGCGAAGGAGGAGAAAGTGACTGAAACTGTAGGCATGGTGGGAGCAGGAAGAGTTACATGGCGAAGGTTCTGTGATCGTGGTTGAAAAAGTGGTGACTGAAGGTGGGATGAGAGATAATAACGACGGTGTTTAAGGAGAAGAAGAACAAGAAGAGAAAGAATGTCGAAAGGTGAATGACAACGATGTAATCGAACACTGGCGGCAGACACGACAAAAGTGTCGGACACTGTGAAGAAGGTAGGCGTGTTAATTGTATCGGTGGTGGCCAGGGGTCAAAGACGCGGAGATGGTGCAAGCTAAGTGTAATAGAAGACGAAATGAGATATTACAGATATGGGTATACTCGTATTTATACCCAAGATCACAGATTCAAAACAGTTCAAAGCCGTGGGTTGTTAAGCGAGCCTGAATCCTTCGTACACCTGCCTTCGAAGGGAAAGCAAAGCCAGCGGACCCATGTTGTAGCATATAATCTGAACTGCGTGTAATCTCAAATCCCAAGATCAAGAGGGCTGATGACAGAGGCGTTGATTCTAGTCGTGAAGGCAAAGGCAGCGAGCTCAAAGGAGGACCCGGTGGAGTCGTAGTGTGGATGCGAGAGTAAGGGCGTTGAGTCGAAGATTGCGTCTGCCGTTTGGTCGGGTGGATAAGGAGCCGCAGGCTGGAGAATGCGCTCCCCGCCTCTGCGGGCGCCCCTGTCGCTTGCAACGCCCTGCAAGTGCCCGGGCCGCAGACGCCCCCGCAATTCTCCTGCCTTTGAAAGCCCCTGCGCCCTCCCTCCGCCGCTTTCCCTTCTCAACGCGAACGTTGCACCTCGAGCTAACTCCTATCGTTTCACGTTGTCGTTGGAGGTACCACTGGCGGATCCACGGGGTATTCATGCTCCAAGGCCTAGAATTTTCGTTTACCTTCCTTTATTTGCCAAAATTGATTTATATATTTATTTATGTTATAATGTTAATTATGTAATTATTTGAACAATAATATTGAATAGTACCGTATCTACAGTACATACATAATATACAATATAATAACAAATATATTTATTATTGAACAAAAATCTACGGTGTCCCACTCCAAAAAATGTCGGCTGAATTAGCCTTAGGTACGTACCTTATAACGTTCGTGATCTGCACAACTCAAAAAATCAGGTGTTGAGATAAATGAGTTTGAATGTTTCACGTTTTATTTAAATACATAATTCTTTGAATTCATATATCTGCTATTCGTTGTTGAAGTAATGCACTGTATGAAATGTATTGAGGAGAGGAAGAGAATGTGTCACCTGAAAATTGATAAACCATGGTATATTTTGGTCAGAAAATTTTACCACACCGAGTTGGTTAAAAACGTTTCGGAAGATTTTTATATATTTTATTTCTATCGTTGCCCGTTTTCTTGAGCATACCGCCAGCGCAATTATTATACCCTTCTTATCCACTAGTTTCGTTAATTCCATAACATTCGTCACACGTGCACCCTAATCCCATATATGGCCATCGGAAGCGAAAAGATGGAAAGTCTTCGTGTGGCTCGCACGAACCGGCCAAACGGGTTCAACACGCCCATCATTCATCACCAGCTTGTAGCGACCGCGCGGAAAGAAAACGGCGTAACGAGTCCAGGAACGGGTCCGCTTTCATTGAAATTTAATTCCTCCTTGTGTATCGATACTCACAATTTGGGCTTCTGCTCATCCATTATACATGGCGGGTCTCCGGACCCGAGGTTTATTTGTACTACCGCGTAGTTATTTAAGTAATAGCTGCTTTAAAATGTAAATTCGCACTAATGTTAGCGAAGACGAGTGGCCGCGGCGCGGTGGCGCTGGCACGCGGAGCGGCTGAATTTCGAAGTTCCACGCGAGTTGTCTTCCTGTTGCTGGGTTGGTTGCCTCCCAAGGAGAGTTTCTGTTTCTTCGACAGAATGAGGTTTCCAAATGAAGGAAGGTGCGTTCAGAATGTAATTGAGTCTTAAGCGTCTAAATTACTTTACAGGGTCTTTCCGTGTTTGTTAGAGAGGTAATTATTCGTGGATGGTAGTGTAGAGAGCTGTGTGCTTCCGTTCTGGTGGTTCAGGTGCTTGCCGTGCAGAAAATCACTAGCAATACTTGAGGCACCTTGCGAAAAAATAAATGTTCTTTTCGAAGTGAAAACTGCTTCTTTCAGGAGTTTAGGTTTCCTAAGACAACACAATATCCTCGTGAGTTTGTGGACACAAATTTACTCTATTTGCTGTATTTTATTTCTTATTTTTTATTTATGCTATTGATTAGAGACATGTGAACTGACGATTGGTCCTATTGATGACAGAACAGATGAAATGCTGATAGGGCATTGAGTGGACGAACGAATAGGAAAAACGTGTCTAACATATTTCGTAGTTGAACTGAAATGCTTATTCTTTCGAAATACGAAATCGTCAAATCCTTAGAAATGGTAAAAGCCATTCATAGTACAAACCACGCACTTTCTTCTTCGCCACCTTCTACCACCACTCCACCTCCACCCTGCCGCCTCTTCCTTCTCCCCCTCGTCCTCATCGTCCTCCTCCAACGCTTTATTCCGACGACCTCCTCGGCCTCCTACTCCGTCTCCTGATCTTTTTTCACTTCTTCCAGTTCCGTTTCTCAGCCTAATCTTTCACAACTTCTTCTCCTCTACCTTCTTCTCCTCTACCTCCTTCTCCTCTGCCTCCTTCTCTTCTACCTTCTTCTCCTCTACCTCCTTCTCCTCTACCTCCTTCTCTTCTACCTCCTTCTCTTCTACCTCCTCCTCTACCTCCTTCTCCTCTACCTCCTCCTTCTCCTCTACCTCCTCCTTCTCTTCTACCTCCTTCTCCTCTACCTCCTTCCCCTCTACTTCCTTCTCCTCTACCTCTTTCTCCTCTACCTCCTCTTCTACCTCCTTCTCCTCTACCTCCTTCTCCTCTACCTCCTTCTCCTCTACCTCCTTCTCCTCTACCTCCTTCTCCTCTACCTCCTCTTCTACCTCCTCTTTTACCTCCTTCTCTTCTACCTCCTTCTCCTCTACCTCCTCCTTCTCCTCCACATCCTCCTTCTCCTCCTCCACATCCTCCTCCTTCCTTTCCACTTCGTTCTCCACCTATTTCACGACCTCCTCGGCTGCACGTCCACCTCCTCCACCGCCTGCTTCACATCCTTCTCCGCCTCCGCAGCCTCTCGGCGCCGCAGGAACGAGCCCTCTCCAGCGCGTAATTGCGGGCGGGTGGGCGGGCGGGCGAGAGGCGGCGGCGGCGGCTGAGCAGCGTTTGGCGCAGCGCCGAGCGGCGCCGCGGAGCCCGTTCGCCGAAGCGGCTGCCTCTCCAGCGGGTGCCCCGCCCACCTCCGCCTAAGCCGCCTCTCCACCTCCTCCTTTCTCTTCCCCTCACCCCATACCCCCTCCCCTCACCTTTTTACCCCTCCCCTCATCTCATCTCCCCTCACCTCACCCCACCTCATCTCCCATTCCCTCACCACACTTCTCCTTCCCTCACCACGTCTCACCCCTTCCCTCCCCTCCCCACCACAACCTCACCTCACCTTGCCTCATCTCACGATACGTCACCTCACCTACTCCACACCTCTTCGAGCGACCCGGCATTTCGCACGTCACCTCTCGTCATTTACCCGAATATTTTCGTAGGTTCTCAGCACGTCGGAGCTCATAAAGTCTTAATGAATTGTCACACGTATTTTTGTTGTCTCTTTCTTCCTTGTTGCCATCTCTCTAGCCTCTGCCGGTCTTAATGCTAGCCAGGCTTTTCTCGTCCGCGTTGACGCATGACATCTCAGTTTTATCTCCGTTCGTCTTATTATAATATTCCGCGTCCTCATATTTCACGAACATTCGACGCATACATTCTGATGCTTCCAAACACAATCGCCTCCCAGTACCAATTTTCTGTTTGACCGTCTCGCCTTTCCCCTTGCCTCATCCGACTCACTGCTATGTTCTTCTCCCTTTAGAACTCATAAGCGCACGAAGAATTGTCACATTTTTTCCTTCTCCTTGTCCTTCTCATTGCCATCTCATCAGCCCCGGTGTTGCCATGTATGTCATATATATGCCCCCATTGTTGACACACATAACGCTTTCCCATCTTTTCGCCTACACATTGACTTATGGCTCTTTCGAATTCCCTCCATACTTCCCCCTTCTTCTCTTTATTACAACTTCATTCACGGCTCATTATTTCCTCACTATTGTCGCCTTGGTTGTCATTCCTTCAGTAACTTTCACACAACTACTCCTCTTAGTGGTACGGCTGCCAATCCCCCTCTACTACTCGGCCTTCCTCCTCTCCTCTTTCCACCGCACGAACAATTCCCCGCAGTCTCACCCACACCCCCACCTCTTCTCCCTCTCCTCCTGCCTCCCGGCGGCGCCCTAGCGGATTACACCGATCGTTAAAGCCACGATACGGCCCTGCGATAATAACGGTGCACTCCTGTTGTGTTGCGCGCGGCGTGGCGCGGCGCCGAGCGATGGAGGCGGGGCGGAGGACGGAGAAGGACGGAGCAGGGCGGGGCGGGGCGGGGCGGGGCGGGGCGGGGCAGGCAGGGCAGATCAAGTCGCGGCAGGACGGAGCATGGCGGGGCGGGAAGGGACGAGGCAGGGCAAAGCGGGGAAGGGAGGGACGGGGGAGGGGAGGGGGCGTGGCGGGGATCGGGGTGGGGCGTGGTTCGGGGCGGGGCGGGGCAGGGTTCAAGGCAGGGCGGGGCTCGGGGCGGGGCGGGGCGTTCGGTTCAGGGCAGAACGGCGTAGCCCGCATCCTGAGGATCGCGTGTTTGCGGATAGTAAGAGGCGCCCCCCCCCCCTCCACCCGCGCGAAAAGGGATTCGAGCGCAAGCGAAACAAGGCATTGTTCCCCCTCCACTGCAGGCACGCAGCGAAAAAACCTTATGACCGAGTTAAGTTGAAACAAGTCGATAATTACTGCAGTTAAGGAGAATAAGAAGTGCGCTTTAAAGGCAAGGGAACAGCGTGAGATAAGCGCCCAGGTACATTAAGAAGACAAACTGTTTTGTTTGCATTCGTTATTAGTTGAGAAGAAGATATTTGTTCTTGTCGTCGCAATTAAACATGCATTAGCATGTAAGAACACTTTAGGACAATTTATCTCTCTCGCCTCTATATTACGGACATAACTCACGTCCTTCGTCGATTAATCAAATACTTTGAACGTGTTCAATTACCTGCGTTGTATTGGTGGTATGTTAAGATAATGGATAAAGTTAACGAAAATATAAAAAAAGTGGAATGGAAAATAAATTAAATGGCCTTTGAAAGTAACCGAAATCTATTAAAATGCAAAGTTAAATTACAAAATTCGATGATACTAGTATACACAAGGCAAATTACTTCCTCTGTGAATTCAATAGACAAACAATATGAAGGGAAAAATTGTTTGAATGATAGATACCAGCAAGATCTTTCTTTTTCCTGAGACTCCGGTGTATCTCATGCCTGTCGGAGACTTTTTCTATATCTATTGGGATGGGACATGTGGATGGGGATTAGCCCAACGCCCAGTTTTTAGGATGGGAGATTTGACATAATACGGAGTGAACTATCGCACGCAGCCTTTGGAACGTTTTTTAAGACACTGTCCCAGGCACACGACTTGAATCTATCCCAGAGAACCACCTGAACACAGACCAAGCATATCAGTCTTAGTATGGAATTTTCATCGAGAGTCTAATCGGTCGAAGCCCGAATATTCAACTGGTATCACAAATCTACAACTATAGAAATTCCAGCGAACGACAAAGTTTCAGATACAAACCCGCAATCAAAATTTCATCAAAAGAAATATTAAGAAGTTTCAATCAATGAATTCATCAGGAGAGATGGTTTTTGAGCATCAGCTTATGTCACTGCAGTGCCTCTTACCTAGGTTCAACTCCCGAAGATCCCAAGATTTTCGCCACTACTACCTAGCTAGGTTGAATTCTGTTGCTATCTGGAAGAGAATTATTGTGGCCGGCAGCTCTGATCATTATTTTTCCGTGGTTTCTCCGATCTATACCAGGTGAATGCTAGAGCAGTATCCTAACAAACGGCCACGGCCCACACGCGATCTTTCCTTCCTCTTCCTTATC
>JAZDUA010001502.1:0-61502 GCA_038098605.1 Gryllus longicercus | reverse complement strand
TAAGCGAGTGCCTCACTTACAGACGTCCGTATTTCATAAATTCAGACGGAATGGACATTTATTTATTTGTTTGGTTGGTTGGAGATTATAGGTCCTGAGCGGGGCTCGGATTCTGATGGCATGTCATCTTTTCATTGGTGCATTCTAAACGAAGCTAACTTGTAAATTAATAATTATCACAACATGTAGGTGATGGAAACGTATGATTATTGGGTAACCTTTTATCGTTTTTTTGCGATTTTTCAATTTTTAGGTCTTTTTTGGACTTTTGTCAATTTTATGAATTTTGTTTTCTTTTCGTGTTTTTTGTTAGTGAATGTTTCATGAATTTACAATGACACACTGAAACAAGGTTTTTATTGTATCATCATTTCATGACAAAATCCTCTACTGCAGTAGGCTTCGGCATTTCAAACTCTCAAAATTACACAGATGTTCGGTAACTTTGACCTTTCAATACTAAAGGCTGGAAGATCGGAACTAAGGATTAAATTTCCTTCTAAAATAAAGACTTTATATTAAATATAATTTTATATCAATAAATTTTATTTCAACTTTTACACTCCATTGAATAAATAAACATTTTCAAACAAATTTCTAAGTATTTTTAAAAGGCATTTTCTCCTTGTATTTAAGTTATTTTATATGTAATTTTCAACGATGTATTAGGTCATAAGCATCCGAATACTGCTAATGAGTAAACCCACGTACAGATGATAGCGATATTAATAAAGTAAAAGATGGAGAAATTAAAAGGCCATGCAAATACAAAAACACACCACGTAAAAGAAAAGATTTTCCATATAAAAGCTCTTATTAATTTCGAAGTTAAAATTTCTCTGAACAATGCAAACTCCATACAAACATATTATCCGACCTCTTTTGATTTACACGTGCTTTATGTGGTTAAATGCTTCGAGAACTAACTTAAATAAAATTCAAATCATTCAAAAAATACCTTAGAACAATTATAAAAGCTCCAAGGTTTCTTTCAATGAATTAATTATCCCATAAATAATTCCATCCATTACCAAGCTCTCCAGCAATCTCTACATATACATCAATCAAATCGAATTCGTATCGCAATTTAACCTTTCTCAAATCACAGATTGCCGGACAAGAAGTAAAAACAGGTTCCTGATTTAAACATTTTGAGTGCACCTTCGAGAGTAAGTAAGGCGCTTTATGATCTTATTTATCCTTGAGTATTTAGAGTTAGTATTCAGTTAGTTTATAAGGTTAAATCGCCAAAATTACCTATGTAAAAGTACTGTAATAGTGGTCATTGGACTCTGTTGTACCAATAAATAGAAAATAAAAGAACGATGGGAAAATTATGATGAAATGAATTATGATGTTGGAGGAAACGGTAGCTCCGAGAGAAACTGCCGAGACATCAATTTGTTCGTGACAAATTTTATATGAACTGGCCGGTGATCGAACCCTGGTGCCAGACATGTATGTCGGGAGCGCTAGCCACTATGCCACGAGCCACCTTTCCCACTCTGAATGACAACTTGACTGTCATTTGCTGTTTCGTATGTGGCTACTGAAGATGCACACGCAATATTTTACAAAATGCGTTCAGTTTGACTAGTGCACTTTCGAAATAGTTCAGCACCCTACACTTCCAATACCTTTCACTAATACGAATGATGAGCTCAGTACAAAAATAGAATCATCTGCAAAATTGTTGACAGAATTTGTTTGTATACTAGAAGATATTAGAAGTGAGCGGCTGTGAATGAAGATGTGTAGAATTAACAGGGGAACGAACGAGGGACAACAGTGGGCAGAGGACTTCCCTTACACGAAGGTAATCACTATCAGTCCAGTTATTATGAATTCCAGGACTATTTATGAACAAAAATCTGTCAGTAAATATTCACTTAAAGTGTCTACTATAAATTTGATACTAAGAAAGTGCTGAAGCGATGATAGTTGACAGAGTCAAGAATAGTTTGGAAACCTGTTTTGAAGAAATCTTGCTATTCCCACGTTAGTTATATAGTAATGTAGTTATTCTTAATTTCATCTAATTTTACAGTAGCTGATACGATGGGACACAGCACAAACCAGTCACCGCAATCCAATTTGGTCCGAACAAAGTGATTATTTCGAAAAGGAAAGTCTTATTGAATGTTTCCATTTTTGTTTATCTTACTGGGGTGTTATGTTTTATCAATTTTTGTAAAAAATTATATTCTTGTGATTGGATTTCAGTGATTTTATTGAATTGAATGATTTTCTTTTTTGTTTGTTTTTATTTTGCAATACCTGCTGTAATTGGGGCTTTGCCCTGTTGTGGATAATTAAATACATACTTTTATTAAGGAATGTTTTATTTTTAGATATTCTTTTAGAAATTTATTGTGCAAATGTAAAAATATATAACATGGGTTTGACTACATAGTATCCCTTTGAAAGAACGGATATTAAATTAAGCATTTTTACAACTAAAATATCCCTCGGATTTAAACAGGTTTGAAAGTGCTACAAGATACTCACTAACCAATTTTGCCGGTTAGGGAATCTGGTGCTTTTCCTTTGCTTCACAAATAGAGAGTAACAAATGAATAATAATTACAAGATTAATATTGAATATTTAAATGTAACTAAATAGAAAACCATTAATAAAATTAAACCTGCATTATGATTAGACCATATTGAGCTGATCATTTCGGATTATCCACATGTATTACAAATTAATGCGCACTCCCAAAACGATACAAAAACGCTGTAAATTATCAGATTTTCTTAGTTTCAGTTGTTATTTTTTTCTCGCTGGTCAACGAGCAATGTACATTCATAATATTATACTCTCTAATTGGCACAATCTGACAAATTGCAAGAGTATTATATTAGACCACGCGTTGAATAAATGTACTCGATATTTTGTTAGTTAAGTGTCATCAACTTTAATTTTGACAACGAGGAACATTTGGTTAAGTATCGTTGGCACAGGAAGCAAATGAATCCACTTATCAAGGCCGTAAATTAAGTATTCGTGTAGTCGGTGATTTACAGTAGCGTGTATGATTATACATTAAAAAAATTAGATAAGTGTGCATAATTCTTTAATGGCAATGGCACGAATGATACTAATAAATGTGGGTGATCAATCTGCATTCAACTTCATTCCAGGCTTTGTAGCTCAATAATACGGAAAATCTGCGATCTGCTCCAGGAAAAAAGAGGTCGTGCTAAAGAAGGAGTGGACAGCTTGGAGACAGCAAGAGATGTATATGAGAGGAAGGGAAAAATTATGAGAAAGACATTCTGCAGTTCTTCTACATCAACACGGACCTCCAACTGTATTACCTGCAGCCCTACGCTTCGTCTGTGAAACTAGAAGGATAGAGTATTACGTAATTGTATGAAAACTTCCGGCCGTTCGTTATTAAACATGGCGAATAGGAATTTACTCTACTTCAACGATTCTAGAGACAGGAACTGAGATGGAATTTCTTGTAATAACAGAAAAATTTCCTTCAACTTCGTCCTCCACGGGCACTTGTTTGTTATATTTCCGTTTTAATTTTTTCTAATAAAATTTAGATATCATTCATTTTCCTGATCTATATTTTAACAAGTATGTCTTTCAAAAAATTCTTCAACTATATGTTAATACTATAATATTTTCATTAACATATTCAAGACGACTTATGATTAAATACTTGTTACTGTCTTTAAAATTAATATTTCGAAGGTACAGTTTGGGAAATTGTCATAAATGTTATAATTCATATTTTTATGCAAATTCCCAAAATGGAATAATTATAATATATGTGAAAAGTAATGTTGCTTTGGAGATATTATTGGTCTCAATACATATTTAAAAATTATTTATTAAAATTATAAAATTATTTGCACACCATTTTATCATTTTCAGTCCGAAAATGTAAACGGTATATGTATACGGCTTCGGTAATGGAAAGCAACAGTTCATATTTTAATTCTAGAATATTCTTCCTTTCCATGTTTTTTTTTATTTACTATCAAAATATTCATCTCAAAAATAATTCTGCGCAGGTAAATAAAATTGAAATTGCATTCTCAACAGTAGTATTTCGTTTCTAGTAACTCTCATCCTCTTTCATACACATTCCAAAGAGCGAACTTTCAAGAAAAGGTTGTTGACCTCTATTCACTCTTAAGCTCCGGCGAAAGAGGGACCGGCGAATTTTAACACGCCCCCGCAGCGCCAGTGCCATTACCTCGAGGCCAACGTCATCGCCATCTCTTCAATTAAGTTCGCGCCCCTTTCGCTCTTATCTGCCGCCTTACAACATCGCCAGCACTTCTTTATCCGGCGGGTGGGCTTCCAAACGGCAGGAAAGACTCCCGGCCGAAGGCGACGCCACTATTTATTGAATCTATTACATTAAATTCTGCCCTCGGGCTAATGGACTAGGCCGTACGCTTTAATCTCGACAAAAAAAATCATTCGAATGCAAAAGAGGGAAAACGTAGGGATTACTCTCCTTTGAAAAGACTTCTATTTCGACAGATTTTCAAAACCGAATGAAGTGTATCTTCTTTCTCTCTTGGAAAAAGGGAAGTTTTAAAAGCGTTGTACAAATGCAAAGGGTGGAAATGCAACGTTCATGGAAAGCGCAAAGGCTGACAACTCTCAACAGTTTCGATTTACAAAAGAAGTGGTTTTGTTTATGAAAATGAGAGGAACGAATAAAAATATACAGTTTTAGGAGATATTTCCTGGGAATTTGGCAATTTTTAGTTCTGACTGCTGTCAGAAATCAAAATTTAGAATAAAAAACATTTCAAAACTTTGGCTTTCAGGACTAACGTGTTATTTTAAGGTCTTAACAAAATGTTGGTCCTGGTGATTAATATCCCGGTAAAACAAATTCTTTTCATTTGCCATACTATTTAGTAATTAGTCAATATACTGGTGTTCGGTTCTTTTATCATAAAAAAATCTTTATGTCGTATATTTCATATTAATTATTCTATTCTGAAACCTATTGTAAGATTTATTTAATAGAAATGAAGGACTACCTAGAACGTTTGCAAATCTAGAATACGCTATATCGCCAAGTGTTTGTAGCAAAATATTTTGGAGACTTCTCTACCAGTCAATTATTGTATTAAACCGTGAATATACGTATATCCAAATTGTAAAGGATTTGTCTTGGCAGGTAGAATATATTTCACTGAATAGAAGAATACATTTCATTGAATCTGAAGCTTTTCTATAGCACCAACAGACATACTAAATTTTTATTATAAACATCTCTCAATAAAACTCATAAGCAAAAACAGATCAAAGATGTTGATTGCCTCTTGAATACGTAAGTGACTTTGCAGCATGTCTCACAGCAGTTTTCGGCACCTTCTTGATACTTAAATTACTCTACAAAATGCTCAAGTATTTTCCTTCACATGGCATTACTTATTACGTTTCATTAATTAATTTTGATAGACCTGCACTAGACAATTCGCCTCCTGTTAAGAATATTTTTCTTATTGTGTTCCTCTCAGCATCTCATCTTGAATTCCTGAGTATGAAAAACCCTACACCACATATTTTTAGCTGAGAAGGAAAAGTTAATCAAAAGTAAAAATTCGTACCCGGCTACGATATGAAGCTAAGGGATTAGTTTATACTCTGCGGAGGATACACCTCGTACATTAACACACGTACATTACCATACTTTGCGAAACACCTTGATAGTCGGCGGATAAAATTTCGTACCCACCTCAGCCCCCCACCGCAACTGCGTAACGGGGGGGAGGGAGTAAACCACTTTGCACTCTCCCAAAAAATTCCAAACTAGAAGGAAACGGAAGCGATTAATCGAGTAGCGCCAACGCAGACATAGGGGCGAAAAGTTGCGAAGTCGTTTCCTCGTTTTTATGGCCACATTTCCGACAGTGTTTTTTGCCGGTCCAACTTCTCGGGCCGTAAAGTCACCCTAATTCGCTGTATGCGGAGCAACTTGGATTATCTCACGTCCTGCCTGCTCTAATGAACGCGGCATGGGACGAACGCCACCAAGAAGCAGTGGGGTGGGTGGGGGCAGAGAGGGGTGAGCGGTGAGAACGGGAGTGGGAGGGGGGAGGGGAAGGGGGAGGGGAGTCGCGGCGCCCCGTCGCTGAGCTCGTACCCGTCGTCGTCGCTGCCGCCACCGCTTCCCATTTCTCTAATGAAATCTGTGAGTGAACTTCTCGAGATCTCTGCGCTGTCTCTTAACTTCCGGTCTTCCCGTTGTATTGTGTTAATTAACTAAAACACACAAGAGTGGGAATGGCGCACCCAGAGGGGTCACGACAAGTGCCGCAAGAAGATGAAGGACGGCAAAGGAGGGGAGGGGAGGGGAGGGGAGGGGCCCAAATGCCCAAATCCAAGAGAGACGTAGACAAGTGGTGCGCGGAAAAGTAGGATCTACAAAATTAGAGAGAAATAAGAAATGTGAAAAAAAGTGGAAGATGATAAAAGAGGAAGAAAGGAAAGAAAATGGACACAAAGCATCCCAAAGAAAAATAACTCCTCTCTCCTTTCTCCTTCCTTCCAATATCTTATTATTCTCTCTTCTATCTCACGCTGCAAACTCACGCTAATCCTCTTTCTTCCGTTCCTCCTCTACCTTTTCCTTCCGTTCAGCTTGTTCTTCTTACTAATCTCCGTCTTTTTCTCCTGAACATTTTACACCTTCTGAATTTTTCATCTTATTCCGTTTCCTTACTTTGATGTACAACTCCAACTCAGAGTCCCGCTTCTCATGTCTGCCTGCCATCGCTGCATTATTTCAGGAAATACTCATAAGCCACAAACAGGCCAGCCGCCGCGTCAGCTGCTTTGAAGCTGTCTTCAATCTCCCGCCTAGATAAACTAGAGCGCACCTCCTCCTTCACTGTACCCACGGGTGCCTCTTCTAACCCATCCCCATCCCCTCGTCCCCCATCTTCACCCTCGTGCCCGCCTCCTCCCTCGTCCCTACCCCCTCCTCTCACACCGCCGCCCACTCCGACGTCCCCGCCCACTCCGACGTCCCCGCCCACTCCGACGTCCCCGCCCACTCCGACGTCCCCGCCCACTCCGACGTCCCCGCCCACTCCGGCGTCCCCGCCCACTCCGACGTCCCCGCCCCCTCCGACGTCCCCGCCCCCTCCGACGTCCCCGCCCCCTCCGACGTCCCCGCCCCCTCCGACGTCCCCGCCCCCTCCGACGCCCCCGCCCCCTCCGACGCCCCCGCCCCCTCCGACGTCCCCGCCCCCTCCGACGTCCCCGCCCCCTCCGACGTCCCCGCCCCCTCCGACGTCCCCGCCCCCTCCGACGTCCCCGCCCCCTCCGACGTCCCCGCCCCCTCCGACGTCCCCGCCCCCTCCGACGTCCCCGCCCCCTCCGACGTCCCCGCCCCCTCCGACGTCCCCGCCCCCTCCGACGTCCCCGCCCCCTCCGACGTCCCCGCCCCCTCCGACGTCCCCGCCCCCTCCGACGTCCCCGCCCCCTCCGACGTCCCCGCCCCCTCCGACGTCCCCGCCCCCTCCGACGTCCCCGCCCCCTCCGACGTCCCCGCCTCCTCCCACGTTCCTTACCTTCTCCCGTGACACCGCATGCATCTCCCCCTTCCTTTTGCATACCCTATGTTCCAGCCTCCGCAACTGCTCCTGCGGCAGCCGCCGTCTTCCCCGCCACTGACTCGGCCCCCGCGCACGCCCACGCCCAGGCCTCACGCCCAGCCGCACCGCGCTCCGCCCCGCCCCGCCGACGCGCATTCGCCAGAGAACACGACCCTACAAATGACCTGCCCGGGCGCGGCCCGGCGCGCTCCGGCCGCGCGGCATAAAAGTAGTACCATTTGTCACCAAATATGCACTGCTTAAAACGTGTACTTAAGGAATCTGTGTTCTCGACGTTTTTGACATCTGCGCGACGTTGCTCCCTCGAAACTCTCCGTAATTAAACAAAAGAGAATGATAAAAAGGATGCTATTTTATAAGGGCAGAGTCTCTCTGTCCCTAATGCATCCCGAAAAGCTGCTTCCTTTAAAAAATGCTCTGTGTACGTCCGCCCTGCAGACACGGCAGGCTAAAATAACAAAACGATGCCTTAAAAATAATACACTCACGAGCTGCAGAGCACTCCGCGTATCGAAAATCTTATCTCCGCCGCGATGCGTCGAAACCCCTTGAGGCTTGCAAAAGACGCACGACTTAAGTGTCATTTTGAAGTATGCGCTTCCCCGCCCCTCATTCATCTTGAGAAAACGGCTGCTGCGCACGCGCGCCACAAGAGACAGAGTGGGAGGGGGGAAGGAGGGGTGAAGGAGGGGGCGCCGCTTGCTTGCTTGCTCGCAGCGCTCGGAAGATGCTTTCCTGGGAGCACTACGCCACGACATAGAAGCTGCCCCCCCCCCCCCACTGCCGCCACCGCAGTTTTTGCTACTGCTACCTGCTCGGTGCCTACCATGTTACCTCCCACGCCATCGTCATGTACTGGGTCTACGCTAGTGCCAACGTCAATAAACGTGATTTTCACTTTCCTCTGGAAAGGGCTGGGACGCTGCCGCAGTCGTCACTTTCCATGGCAGTCTCAGAAAACCATCGCTGTCGTATCCGCCATTCCCCGGCATTTTAGCCTCCATCACTGCCATCGCCAGCCGCTGCCACAACCACCGCTCGCTCCGATAGTGACTAGGCCACCGACATGGTCTTCACCACAGCTTCGGCTTTGCGAAAAATCGCGACTACCACAATAAAAGCCTCCTAAGATAGTACTACCACCTCTGTACCGCGGTTATCCGCCGCCATCTCCGTTCTTCCCTCCACTACAGTTCTCCCCTACCAGCTCCGTATCCACCAACTCAAGCACTGTTGTCATCTCCACCATTCCCTCACCCCCCCAACTTCCCCCATGGCGCGGCCATCCACTTCAGCGTGGCCGGTGTCGCCGTCGCCAGACCCTCAGCCGCAGCCACCGCCAGCCTCCCCGTCCTCCTCCACCTCCCCCGCCCCGCCCGCGCTCCAGTGTCGCACGGACCCAGCAGCGCTATAGGAAAAGATCGATTGAAAACAATGGAGCCCCTGGGAGGGACGCGGGGGAGGGGGATGAAAAAGCGGAGTGGCGGCGGCGGCGGCGGCGGCGGGCCGGAGGGAGGGGAGAGGGGGGGATGTTGAAAGGATGAGAGGCGCAGAAGAAAGGATGCTCTGTGCCAGAGAGGAGGGGGCGGGGCGGAGCGGGCAGCGGCGACCGGCGACTGGCGAACGAAGATGAAGAGAGGACGGTCGGCGGCAACCGGGTTGCTAACTCGCACAGCCCACGGATTGCAGCAGCGGCGGAGGCGGGCGACAGAGGGAGCGGGTCGGGCGGCACGCGCAGAGCCCAGGGAGAAGGCAAGCCGGAAGCGACGCGGCAGGCGGCAGGGGAACGGGAAAGCAAGAGAGTGGGATAGCCGGGAAATGGGGAATGTGAGGTGCGCGGGAGCGGACGAGGGATGCCGGGAAGAAGATTAAGGGAATGGAGAAGCAGAGAACCGAGAGAACGCGGGAGTATAGAGGATGAGGGGAGCGGGGGAATACAAAAGGAGGTAAAGCGGAGGAAACGAGAGAGTGGGGGAAACATGGAAATGAATAACGAACGAATAGGGAAGCGAGAGTGAGGATGAGTCTGAAAGCATGGACGGCAGAGTAGAGAAGTACGTTGTGGAGTCGTCGGGGAGTGGGGATCAGAAAAGTGTGGGAGTAAAAGGAGGAACAAGATTGCGGGACAATATGTTAGCTGGGAAGTAGGGGAAGGGGAACGGTGGACTAGGGGAGAGGGAAAACTGGGAAGCGGGAGAATAGAGGAGCGCGAGTATTGGGAGTGGGGAAAAGTGAGGGAATAGGGGGGGTAATAGCGGAATGCGGAAGCAGTGCAGCGAGAACGCGGAAGAATAGTGGAGCTGGAAATAGGGGAGAAAGAGAACTGGAGCACGGGGAATCTGGTGTGCTGTATATTGGAAGAGCGCAGTATTAGAACGGGAAACTGGGAAGCGGGGAAACTGGGAAGCGGGGAAACTGGGAAGCGGGGAAACTGGGAAGCGGGGAAACTGGGAAGCGGGGAAACTGGGAAGCGGGGAAACTGGGAAGCGGGGAAACTGGGAAGCGGGGAAACTGGGAAGCGGGGAAACTGGGAAGCGGGGAAACTGGGAAGCGGGGAAACTGGGAAGCGGGGAAACTGGGAAGCGGGGAAACTGGGAAGCGGGGAAACTGGGAAGCGGGGAAACTGGGAAGCGGGGAAACTGGGAAGCGGGGAAACTGGGAAGCGGGGAAACTGGGAAGCGGGGAAACTGGGAAGCGGGGAAACTGGGAAACTGGGAAGCGGGGAAACTGGGAAGCGGGGAAACTGGGAAGCGGAGAAACTGGGAAGCGGAGAAACTGGGAAGCGGAGAAACTGGGAAGCGGAGAAACTGGGAAGCGGAGAAACTGGGAAGCGGAGAAACTGGGAAGCGGAGAAACTGGGAAGCGGAGACGTTGGGGAGCTGCAGGTCAGGTTAGTAGCGCACATGGGGCATGGAAGGAGAGAGCCTACCGATTCAAACCGGGGAAAGGGTGACAGATGGACACCCCGGCGACGGGAAGGGCAGAGGAAGACGCCCGTGCAGAAAACATCAGACTCCTTTCGGAGCGTGGGTTACGCTCCGCGCGGCGTCGCGTCGCGTCGGCCGCAGTCAGCGCCTACCGGCCCAGTCAGTCGCTACCAGACGCGCAACAAATCGCGCGCGTTTTAAACCCGTCATTACGGACAGGGCTTCGCAAATCTGCCTCATTTGTCCGGGCGCGACCGGTGAGAGCCTACCGCAGCGGCGACGGCGGCGGGCAAGGTGGTGTGAGGAGACGAGGGCGGGGCTCGCGCCATCCGAGCCGATGCTCGGGATGATTGAGCAGGTTAACTGCTGAGGCGGCGCTCCGCATTTTCAGGCTCCCAAACGCCGCGGCACGGCACGTTTCGCGTGGCTGATCCCGAGTGCTTACGCCAGCGTATCTCGTGTGGAATCGTGCGGGAACAGGGAACAGGTGTGGGATTCTAAGTAACCGGAACGCCACGTGAAATAGTTGCTCATATTGTTTGGAAAAATAATTATTTACATAACATTTATTAAATTTGACTGACATAAAATATTGTTAAAAACAGTATGTATATATTTTTAAATTCAGTAATTACGAAATCATATATACGTATTTTTACTTTATTGTCATTTATAAGTTTTATATATTTGGCCTACAAAAATTTCTTGGCGTGTCAAAATAACACTTTTTCTTAATATCCATTTGTTTAAACTTCCGCATTATTAAGAGAAAAGAATGAACAAAGATTATAGTCTTTCTGACACCACCTAATCAATTTGCCCAGTACGTATGTTTAACACTGAATAGGGGAAGTGACGGCAACCCGCAGTACAGAAATGCAACAACCTCTATAGGTTGCATTCTCAGCCCCTGACTCAAAATTTAGGGAAAGGGTGGAATATTTCTGACAACGGAAATGTCACTTGGAAATATTTTAATACTCACTTTGCGCTTACTGAATGTTTTTAATTAATAGTTTTGTATTGTATATTCTATTTATTTATACTTTGAGAATGATAAACATGTTTGACAGGCGTTTCTAGCATATTTTCACGACTCCTTGTAATTAAGTGAGCTTCAATATCGTACAATTTAATTTTAACGCATTACATCAAATTCATGGTAAGCTGAGACTTATTCACGTCTGAGTAAGCATTTCATCACTGAGTAGTTAGGGTCTGAGACACCTAGAACATAATTTATCAGTAGCGACTTACCTCTGTACTCGTACGGACAAACTTCGGTGGAGTTCGCTTTTGGTACGTTCACAAACATATGACTGTTATCCACCTCTTACTTTCAGTCATCGCTTACTCAACATTCGTAATATACTTAACACTCAACAGAGCCTCATATTACACATACTACTTCTTTATAATTTAAGAACGGCAGTCATTCTTCACTAGCGATTCTGGTATAATTGCAGAACTCTTTGTATATAATTAAACTTCAGACTAGTAAAATGTAATTTTATTGAATGACTTCAAAATAATGATTTTCGGCGATGTATTCAAGGCTAAGAAAGCGTGTCACAATGAACATGGGCGTGAAAGATTTCAGAACGTTTGTTATTAGAAGCAATTCATCTCTGTTTTCGCACATACTGACGTCTGTCGAGTTCGCATTTTTTACAATATAACAACATTATAAAAAGTATTCAGTTTTAAACATTGTTATGCATCTTTTTCTTGAACTATACTACGGGTCAGTACTGTCTAGAACAGTTAAAATTTCATAGTACTTGAATAAGAATGTTTCATTTCAAATTTCAGTCCATTAATAACTACTATTCGCCATCGGCAAGCGGAAGCAATCGTGGTTGAGCCGGAACACGCGGGGGCAGCGTGTATGCGTGTCCGGGAGCAGCTAGTGCGTCCCCTGTCGGCTGCGAATCACAACAGATCTCCGCCAGATAGCTCTGCCCTCGAGCGTAATGAAGTGGCCCCCCGCGTGAGGGCGCGGCCGGCGGCACAGGGGGGGGGCGCCTTGTTTGCTCAACGGTGACGGCGAAGGGCCGGGCGACGCAGGGGCGTGGGGGAGGGAGGAAGGGACGCGGAAGGGCGAGCGGGGCCGGCGGTGGGGCGGAGCGAAGCGTCGCGGCGGTGGGGGCGGCGGTGGGGGCGGCGGCGGCGGCGGCGGCGGCGGCGGCGGCGGCGGCGGCGGTGGGGGCGGCGGCGGCGGACGTCGCGCGAGGCGCTTACGACCCACCTGTAGGCGGAAGCGTGGAAGGGTGGGGAAGGAAGGGGAAGGAGAGCAGAGGTCTCCGCTCGCTACGGCTCCCGGTTGACCGTTCGCGCAACCGCCTCACGTGTCCCTGCAGGACACCCGACCGCCCACACGCATCTCAAGCTTTTGGCAAGCCCGGGAGAGCGACAAAATTTGAGGCGATCACCACGCGGCTTATAGATTATTTTTCTTTAGATAGTTTTAATGCCAATACTGCCCAACGAAGAGTCATCCCCCTTACCACTGGGGACAACCGTTATCAATAGGAAGTAAACATGTGAGAAGAAAAGTATTGCCATGCTCGTTATGATCATCATCGTCTCAACCATGTGACAGCTGCATACAAATGCATTGTACGTACTCCCGGCAAACGTCCAGAAATAATTTTGATCTTAACTTATTCAATACGTAATGTCGCTATTGTAATGAATTACAAAGAATTTAGGTAAATTTACAAAATTTACAACCACCTAGAAACGTGTAATGCATTTCAATGGGATTCCTTACACTTTTCAAATTGGAGTAACCCACATAAAATTGGAAAAGTTTTTTCCGAATGTTAACTTCGGGATTTTCTAATAAATATTATAACTGCTATTTTTGAAGTTGATTACTTAGTAACTCGCATAATGTATTACGAATGTAACAAGATCTTTGGAATCACCATGGAATATACATGTCAAAATTTTCGAAACCATATGATGGAGTCCATAGTTACATTTTCTTACAATGTGTGTTAAATGAGTAGAGAAACACTTTCTTTTCACATGATAACCTTATTCTACAAAAATGTTATCCCCAGACACGGGTGACTGAATTTCGTGTCCAGCATTCAGCACTATTGTTACTTAAATTTAGTACTAAATAAAAAAAAATATCGAAAACATTAAAAGATATGCATAAAAATTGGAAAACCAAACACCGTAACAAAACGTAATTTTTAATGAACATTGGATTATTTAGTAACTTTTCGAAACAAAATAAATTTTACTTTGTTTCATTAATCTATTATGTGAATTGAGAGAAAATTCATGTGAATGTTAAATGATCTGTTCTAATGTAAACCATTTTCTTTCATTGATTCATTTTCAACGTACCCACTAAATGCTCGCTATTATTTACCTAGTTTTAAACATTTTTAAAAAGTAAAATTTTATATTAAATAGTATATTATAGATTTATTAATTGGTCTTATTGTGTACGGCAGTAGAGTTTACTTAAATGAAGTTTTGTGTATTTATGGATCAATTTGTTAATTTATAAATTCAGGTATAATATCGATTGTAATTGAGTGTTTGTGGTCGATTTGTATCTTTATTCAAATATGTCGCTTGTACAAACCCCCAGCACCCGCACGCAATCTAACTTATTCATCTCAGTTTACAGAACAATAGTCAGCCATTAGTAAAAGTGTTTCTTTCAGGGCAATCGTAGAGCGCTAAACTTTCACTTTTTATCACTAAGAGCTGAAAGTGAGAGGATACTCAATTGTTCAGATAAATCTAAATGCAACAAAGAAAACAAATTACTTTCGTTTCTGCGCATCAGCTACTACTGACCTTTTATACCATTAAATGATTCGTATACTTTATTAAAAATAAAATGACACTCAGTAAAACTGTCTAAAACAGTGTACGGCACGCACAGTAAATGTGCTACCCTTCCTCGTGTCGCCACCTTTCCAACTATCTAAATAAAACGTCAGTTTCACCACTCGTATCAGAAATAACTATTACGTAACTGTACAGCTTTCTGATTAGATACTGAATAACATAAGCGCAAAATAGCAATAGCCAATACATGCCAGAAATTCTAGGGTCCTTGACAACAATCCTACGACAACAGAGCTTGTTGAATAAGGTTCTATAATGTATATATGCTTCTCTATGCATGACAAAATTATTAACCTCGATCACGTAACACCGTTTCGTAGAAGACTAGAGAACGCTGACTCCAAATTACCCAATACAATTTGCATTTTATACTACGAAAACAATCAGTAGAAGGCATACGAGATATT
The DNA here is from genome assembly GCA_038098605.1 of Gryllus longicercus. Classification (NCBI taxonomy): domain Eukaryota; kingdom Metazoa; phylum Arthropoda; class Insecta; order Orthoptera; family Gryllidae; genus Gryllus; species Gryllus longicercus. The sequence continues at coordinate 46,681 of JAZDUA010001502.1, read as the reverse complement.
AAGTGTGGCTTGGAATTAAGAGTCAAGGTTTCCTTTGATATTACTAAGCTCCACTGCAGAGCTGATGTTACTTAAAATATTGATGGGACAACAACCTTCCAGGTGATTCAAACGCACAAGTTCTCCGAGCTATGTAATTAACTGGTTAGCCTGTGCTTCCCGCAACAGTGATATTAATTGCATTATTAGTAGCAACGTTATTATGGCACCGATAATAATTACATTAACGTTGCTAGCACTGTTTGCATCAACATTTATTTAATTACTGTTGCACTGAAATATAGTTTAGATTGGCTTACGCGATCATTATGGTTTTCCGTTACTGCGTTTTGTCAATCTTTCGATTTTTCCTGAATATGCAAATTTTGAGAGCGCTCGTGATCACGGATTCATTTGCTTTCCCAGGGCTTGTTTAGTATTGCTCCAGCAATGCCGGAACACTTGTTTTCCTAGTGAAATTAAACAAAAGAGAAGTAAGGTCTGAAATTCAATTTCATGGATTGGACGTGCTGACATAATAGTTAGTAAAATACATACCAGAAATTCAATGTTTCCCAAGTCACGATTGGGAAATGAAGAGAAATTTCAACGATATTTTTTATAATTTACAAGTGATATGCTTAATCATTTAACTCACACAATTTTAAAATGCATAAAGTAACCACATTTTCAATAATTTAATTTACTTTTCAATTTTAAATTGTATTACTGAACACAAGTGTCTGTTGAGAAAGAATGAGTCCTCTTTTACAGGCCTTATCCATTAATCAAACATCGAGAATGAAAAATCGAAACAAGTTGCTCTACTTATCGACATTTACTTTTGAATAAACGTTTGTCACGTACGCTTTTTAAAGCCCTCTGTAGTCACGCACTTCATACGATTCCCATTCATTAGAAAGTTTTTATCGACCCCCTTCCTAACCAGACGGTTTTCCCATCTGTTCACTAGTCCAGCCCTTTCCAGCACCATTCTAGTTTCCATCTCATCCGTCTCTTTCCCTAGGCCTCATTTATTTATGTTCATTGTCAGTTCCGAATTATATACGTATATCATAATCGTTTCTATACAGCTATCACGTTACATGTATTTCCAATTCTCCTCCGTACCTCAATTTTCAACTCTTGTTTCTTTCTATTATTTGTCTTATTTTTCTTTCTCTTATTTCTTTCTATTATTACCTCTTCCGAACGAAGTAGCTCATGGCGTAGTGCGCTGACTTTGCATTCTGGAGGCCCGGGTTCAATTCTCTCTCCGGCCATCCTGACTGGGGTTTCCGTGGTTTCCCTCGGTCTTCCAGGCGAATGTGGGAATGGTTCTAATGTAAGACCACGCCGCAAACATAATTCGTTTACTACGTGCAGTCCCGAAGGTTAAGTGAATGCGAGACGTTGCGGATTCGTGGTTGAGGGTCCGACTAGGAACCCCAGGATCTAACGGCGACGAGGCCTGTTGCCCTTTATGGGACATATAATAGCTAAATGCAATGAATTTTCTTTATCACTTTGCTACTTCGCAACTCTCCGTTCTCCCTCTATCTCTCAATTTTCTTTCCTATTTAATAACCTATCCTATTTTTCTCTGTATACTCGCAATACATCTAATACTACAAACTTAGATGTTAAACTTTTGCAAGAAGTCTGACAGTGGAGCTGAATAATGAAGTTGATATAACAAAATTCATACAAAATATATTTCTACCTACTCCCATGAATACGACCTTATACTCTTCTTACAACATCTTAACTCCTAAAATTTGATCGCATTTTCTCATTCATTTCACATTCTCCCATTTTATTATGTCTCATGTTCCTGCCTGCACCCTTTATTGCTCCTTCTACCTCCTTTATTTCTTCTCTCTGCCTCCGAAGCTGATATTTCAGGCTCCCACGGCCCCTTCAGCACCGCCGCCCCCGCCGCCACGTCGGGAACCGGTGGCCATGCGATCGAGCGCACATGGCCGCGTGTGTCAGATCGATGGCGCGCGGTCGCAGCTCGCGTGTTTTCACCGCCACCTCAGGCAGCCGACGCTTCGCCTCGCCTCGCCTCGCTTCGCCTCGCCTCGCCTCGCCTCGCCTCGCTTCGCCTCGCCTCGCCTCGCCTCGCTTCGCCTCGCCTCGCCTCGCCTCGCCACGCTTCGCCTCGCTTCGCCTCGCCTCGCCTCGCCTCGCCTCGCCTCGCCTCGCCTCGCCTCGCCTCGCCTCGCTTCGCCTCGCCTCGCTTCGCCTCGCCTCGCTTCGCCTCGCCTCGCTTCGCCTCGCCTCGCTTCGCCTCGCCTCGCTTCGCCTCGCCTCGCTTCGCCTCGCCTCGCTTCGCCTCGCCTCGCTTCGCCTCGCCTCGCTTCGCCTCGCCTCGCTTCGCCTCGCCTCGCTTCGCCTCGCCTCGCTTCGCCTCGCCTCGCTTCGCCTCGCCTCGCTTCGCCTCGCCTCGCTTCGCCTCGCCTCGCTTCGCCTCGCCTCGCTTCGCCTCGCCTCGCTTCGCCTCGCCTCGCTTCGCCTCGCCTCGCTTCGCCTCGCCTCGCTTCGCCTCGCCTCGCTTCGCCTCGCCTCGCTTCGCCTCGCCTCGCTTCGCCTCGCCTCGCGTCGCCTCGCCTCGCTTCGCCTCGCCTCGCTTCGCCTCGCCTCGCGTCGCCTCGCCTCGCTTCGCCTCGCCTCGCTTCGCCTCGCCTCGCTTCGCCTCGCCTCGCTTCGCCTCGCCTCGCTTCGCCTCGCCTCGCTTCGCCTCGCCTCGCTTCGCCTCGCCTCGCTTCGCCTCGCCTCGCTTCGCCTCGCCTCGCTTCGCCTCGCCTCGCTTCGCCTCGCCTCGCTTCGCCTCGCCTCGCTTCGCCTCGCCTCGCTTCGCCTCGCCTCGCTTCGCCTCGCCTCGCTTCGCCTCGCCTCGCTTCGCCTCGCCTCGCTTCGCCTCGCCTCGCTTCGCCTCGCCTCGCTTCGCCTCGCCTCGCTTCGCCTCGCCTCGCTTCGCCTCGCCTCGCTTCGCCTCGCCTCGCTTCGCCTCGCCTCGCTTCGCCTCGCCTCGCTTCGCCTCGCCTCGCTTCGCCTCGCCTCGCTTCGCCTCGCCTCGCTTCGCCTCGCCTCGCTTCGCCTCGCCTCGCTTCGCCTCGCCTCGCTTCGCCTCGCCTCGCTTCGCCTCGCCTCGCTTCGCCTCGCCTCGCTTCGCCTCGCCTCGCTTCGCCTCGCCTCGCTTCGCCTCGCCTCGCTTCGCCTCGCCTCGCTTCGCCTCGCCTCGCTTCGCCTCGCCTCGCTTCGCCTCGCCTCGCTTCGCCTCGCCTCGCTTCGCCTCGCCTCGCTTCGCCTCGCCTCGCTTCGCCTCGCCTCGCTTCGCCTCGCCTCGCTTCGCCTCGCCTCGCTTCGCCTCGCCTCGCTTCGCCTCGCCTCGCTTCGCCTCGCTTCGCCTCGCTTCGCCTCGCTTCGCCTCGCCTCGCCTCGCCTCGCTTCGCCTCGCCTCGCTTCGCCTCGCCTCGCTTCGCCTCGCTTCGCCTCGCCTCGCTTCGACTCGCTTCGCCTCGCTCCGCCTCGCCTCGCTTCGCCTCGCTCCGCCTCGCTCCGCCTCGCTGCGCCTCGCGCCGCCTCGCGCCGCCTCGCGCCGCCTCGCGCCGCCTCGCGCCGCCTCGCGCCGCCTCGCGCCGCCTCGCGCCGCCTCGCGCCGCCTCGCGCCGCCTCGCGCCGCCTCGCGCCGCCTCGCGCCGCCTCGCTCCGCCTCGCGCCGCCTCGCGCCGCCTCGCGCCGCCTCGCGCCGCCTCGCGCCGCCTCGCGCCGCCTCGCGCCGCCTCGCGCCGCCTCGCGCCGCCTCGCGCCGCCTCGCTCCGCCTCGCTCCGCCTCGCTCCGCCTCGCTCCGCCTCGCTCCGCCTCGCTCCGCCTCGCTCCGCCTCGCTCCGCCTCGCTCCGCCTCGCTCCGCCTCGCTCCGCCTCGCTCCGCCTCGCTCCGCCTCGCTCCGCCTCGCTCCGCCTCGCTCCGCCTCGCTCCGCCTCGCTCCGCCTCGCTCCGCCTCGCTCCGCCTCGCTCCGCCTCGCTCCGCCTCGCTCCGCCTCGCTCCGCCTCGCTCCGCCTCGCTCCGCCTCGCTCCGCCTCGCCTCGCTCCGCCTCGCTCCGCCTCGCCTCGCTCCGCCTCGCCTCGCCTCGCTCCGCCTCACCTCGCCTCGCTTCGCCTCGCCTCGCTTCGCCTCGCCTCGCTTCGCCTCGCCTCGCTTCGCCTCGCCTCGCTTCGCCTCGCCTCGCTTCGCCTCGCCTCGCTTCGCCTCGCCTCGCTTCGCCTCGCCTCGCTTCGCCTCGCCTCGCTTCGCCTCGCTTCGCCTCGCCTCGCTTCGCCTCGCCTCGCTTCGCCTCGCCTCGCTTCGCCTCGCCTCGCTTCGCCTCGCCTCGCTTCGCCTCGCCTCGCTTCGCCTCGCCTCGCGTCGCCTCGCCTCGCTTCGCCTCGCCTCGCTTCGCCTCGCCTCGCTTCGCCTCGCCTCGCTTCGCCTCGCCTCGCTTCGCCTCGCCTCGCTTCGCCTCGCCTCGCTTCGCCTCGCCTCGCTTCGCCTCGCCTCGCTTCGCCTCGCCTCGCTTCGCCTCGCCTCGCTTCGCCTCGCTTCGCCTCGCCTCGCTTCGCCTCGCCTCGCTTCGCCTCGCCTCGCTTCGCCTCGCCTGCCCAAAACCATGCTGCCCCGCGCCGAAGGCAGACCCTCTGGCGAGTGGCTGTCCTGCCCACCACAAACACACCTACACACTAAGGCTTCTCTAGTTCATCACCAAGCATTTCAATAAAAATTTGAAAACTATACAATGTAGCATTTTAAAAGTACAGACATTTATATTTTCTGCCTTGAACTAGCTGTTTACGTTTCTGCACACCATCAACCATTTTCAGAATACAGTTAGAATTTCACAAATATTAAAATGTACCATTCACTTTCTGAATAAAATGCGAATGATAAGCAATACACATTTTGTATTCCTGTTTCATGGATAACTTAAAAAAAATATCAAGGGTATTTTTGTCTTACATCACATTATAACAATAAAAATGTTTTGTATTCGTTAACAGCATGATAAATCTTTAAAAAACTGCTTATTTTTTCATTATCCTACTTTGTATCTTCAAAAATATCCATAATTTAATATAACATCCATCAAATCATGTTAATCCATCAAATTTTCTCCAACTTTGTCAAAACAAAAAAATATGTGTTGATTTTGGTCCGTTTTAGTCCAGTGCACGTTTGCGTCACCACTTTAATATGGGGGCAGAGGTAAACATGAGTAGTATTATCACGGACTGCGTGAAGATTTACCTAGTCGCTTTAATTAAATGCTGAAGGACTCAATTGAATCCTCTGATTAAAATTGGAATTGGGTCGTTCGTGCCGCGGCGAAGTGCTTTGCATTCGAATACACCTCACTCCCTTCCGAGAGCCGGCTCAGCGAGAGCAAGCACACAATTTTTCTTATGTGCATGCCGAAATGGAGATCCAAATATTTTCAATGGTTGCAAATAGTCACAGGTGTATTCTACGTAAATCAAGGGCAGTTTTCTGTCTAGAGTGTGGAAAGCAAAGCTCCTTCGTATATTACAGTATCATTCCATATCATATTTATCCCCAGGTTATCATTCATTTTTTCATTATTACCGGTTAACCGAATTAAATATTCTTCATTGACAAAACTTCAGTCCCTCAGTGATATAACATAAAGAACATGTCCAATTATGCGCACGAAGAGATATGCTTCACCTATCTGTACCGAAGAAACGTCAATATAATATATGACGTATATGGATTTGAATTTCTCTTTGAAATTTTACGCATTTTTGCTATGTAATAGTATTTATCTAACTTAACGGTTTATCGCATTATAAATAAAATCATTGTTTTTGTTTTAAATTCCATGTATTTGTGGATTTATTCAGACCCATTCCCTATTCTCCTGATAATCATTTCAATATTCATGACATTCACAATCCCAGCACCCAAGCTCACACCGTTAACATTTGCCGTGTACAAGTATATTACCAATTCAAATAAGATAGCACTATACAGTTGTAATAGAATTCAATGCTTTACAAAATCATAATTTTTAAATCAAAAATTAAATTTTTTTCAATTGATTTCAAATATCTACAATCCTGTACATAAAGTAACAACTTGGTCAAGAAACATTTTCATTATTTTCATTTTTTTCGCGGGAAGTCCAATTTTATTACAAAAATGCATCTTACTTTGTTTTCTCATATATTTAATTTATCTCTGACGTATTAAATTGAGTAATTTAATTATTAACACGAGCTTTGTTGTAACAACATTGTACAATTTAAAGCTAGAGAAAAAACATAAAAAACCATCAAATAAAGAAAATTAGTGCAAAAACATATCTGCTTCAGTCCCGCCAAAAAAAAAGTATCTTGAAACTAACACTGGGTTCTACAGGAAACAATAGTAAATCAAAAATAAAACGCGCCACTTATTGTAGTTTTCAACTGTCCATATACCAGATACGACTAGACTTTAGATAAGTTTCAAAAGTATTAAGTATTTTTGTGACTTTTACCGAATTGTGAGCATTAGTTATCAAATTATGGTCAAGTCTCTAACGCCCGGACATAATACCTCCAAAAAGTTAACGAAGTAAATTTTCTGGAATATTACATTTCGATAAAATTTGCATATTCTTACACTATTTTATTTCTTTTTATATTATCTCACTTAGTTCATATTTGGTCTATTTCATTACTATTTACTGTTGCAACATTACAGACCTAATTTTGCAATTCCAGACGGAAGTTTGCATTATTTGCTTGCAATTACAGACGAACTTTGCAAGAAGCACAAGAAGCAGAAATTCCAGAAAATAAAAATAACAAGCTAAGATGCGAATTTTGTCCAAGAAATTGGATGCTGAAAGCATCTCTGACTGTGAAAACTGCAAGAAAACAATCGTAACATTACCTCTTTGTTTTAAATGAAAGAAAAATGATGAAAAAATATGATTTTATGCCTCAAAGCTTTGTAGTTATTAAATGTATAATAATAATAATAATAATAATAATAATAATAATAATAATAATAAAGAAAATGCCGATCAGATGGCCGAGATCGCTAAGGCAGCAGGGCCGTAGTGGTTTCGGACCAGCAGATTGCGAATTCGAGTCCCGCCTTGGGCATCGGTATATTTGTGCATGTGTGTATGAGTGTTTCGTCCTATCACCCCTCATTATCATCATCATCATTTCATCTTCCATACCCTCAGGGCTAACAATCCTGGGGAATAAAAATCGGACTCAGCTAAATGCTGGTCCCGAATTGAAGTTACATGCACCTGCCCCCACAAGCCACGGTAAATGCAGAATGCATGCATGGTCCTAGTCGGCCGATTGGCGAGCTAAAAGTAATTATAGTAATAACAATAATTACAACTAAAAACTACTCGATTAATGAAATTGTGAATGTAAGTCACTTGAAAATCAAATTATAATAATTCACGATCTAAGAAGTCACGTACGCAACAAAAGTTACTCTGAGATCAGATATCTCCCACGCAAGCCGTTACGTATGTAGGTAAGGCACGACCTCTCCCTGGTTAACTCATCTTTAAACCCTCTTCTCTAGTGATTAGTGACTAGCATTTCGCATTTTCGCGTAACAGAGCTCTTCAAACGGAAGTTGCATGACGAATCCCTACAAACGCGACGCGACGCGACGCGACGCGACGCGACGCGACGCGACGCAACGCAATGCAACGCAAAGCAACGCAAAGCAACGCAAAGCAACGCAAAGCAACGCAAAGCAACGCGACGCAACGCGACGCAAAGCAACGCAAAGCAACGCAAAGCAACGCAAAGCAACGCAAAGCAACGCAAAGCAACGCAAAGCAACGCAAAGCAACGCAAAGCAACGCAAAGCAACGCAAAGCAACGCAAAGCAACGCAAAGCAACGCAAAGCAACGCAAAGCAACGCATCGCAACGTATCGCAACGTATCGCAACGCGACGAAACGAAACGCCGCCCGCCGTCATTACCAGCACACGCGGCTCGACCCGCCGCGTTCTCCCTGACACGACACGCCGGGGCGAGCGTGACGCAGGCCGCCTCGCGTGTACGCGGGTGCAACGCACGCGCTGGCCTAAGGCAGCCGGGAAAGGCGCGGCGCGGCGCGGGCCGCACGCTCACAGTAACGCAATTAAGGGCATTGGACACCGCCAGGGCGCGTAGCAACGCAACGGCTCGCCCGTGCTTTTGGATCTTGTTCGGCGTTGAGTGTCGCACAGTGGGTTAAATGGTGCTGAAATGTGCGCATCGGATTGGTTGAATGTTTTATTTTGCGTTGCCGAGCGCAACAATAATTGCCGTAGTGATTCTTGCCGTAGTGATTCTTGCCGTAGTGATTCTTGCCGTAGTGATTCTTGCCGTAGTGATTCTTGCCGTAGTGATTCTTGCCGTAGTGATTCTTGCCGTAGTGATTCTTGCCGTAGTGATTCTTGCCGTAGTGATTCTTGCCGTAGTGATTCTTGCCGTAGTGATTCTTGCCGTAGTGATTCTTGCCGTAGTGATTCTTGCCGTAGTGATTCTTGCCGTAGTGATTCTTGCCGTAGTGATTCTTGCCGTAGTGATTCTTGCCGTAGTGATTCTTGCCGTAGTGATTCTTGCCGTAGTGATTCTTGCCGTAGTGATTCTTGCCGTAGTGATTCTTGCCGTAGTGGTTATTGCCGTAGTGGTTATCCCCGCGCGTATAGCAATTTTTTAAAAATATTTATCTTTCCTGTTCAAAAGTTATGTTTTATAGCGACTTTCAAATACAATTTTTAATATTTTTTGGAACGATCCCATGATTGTTAGTCTAGTTTGTTGTGATTAATGACAATTGTAACGTACAGACCACGGCTTCGTACTGGAGAATGTCGACATGCTAGAAGATCTACGTGGAAGAGTTCACATCAAGCGACACGGCACCTAGTCACGGTGTGGAAAGATCTGCCCGAGAAAAGCGGCGGTGGGGCGAGCAGAGGGCGGCAGTGAATAAACGCCAAGTGGTGAATGGGTGCGCGGCGTGGAGAGGTGGCCGTGCGGTATCGTGCACACCGAAGCGGGAGCGACAACCGCAGGAAACATGAGAGGCTGTGTGGCCGGGACGGGTATGCCTTTTGTGGCCTACGAGAGGCCCTGGAGGTGACGAGATCGGAGGCGTGGGCGGGGGAGCGGGCGGGGCGGGGGCGGGGCGTTGCCGGCGAAGAGGAAATTCTTCAGAGAGTATAGACGAAGGCGGATAGCCATCGCTTTTTTTTTTGTCACGTAATTTATTTATAGAAGACGCCGCGAAAGTGCGAAGGTACACGGAGTGAGTAACACTTGATTCCGGCCTCGGCGACTACTTCACTTGTAGTCCCGTAAGTGTAGTACGCGTTATATCGTGGAAGGTGGAAGTAGTCTGCCCTTGCTCAAACGTGATACTTCGGCGCCGCATTACACGTCTGCGTAACAGTTTCCCCGTCCAGTATCTCCTCCAGTGGAGCACCGCTCCAGTCGGGGGCAAGCTCTGAACACCCGACTGGTCTCCCGACATGTGTTACTATGTACTAAATGTATATGCGTGCGGAAGAGGATAGGTGGAGACAGGGATGAATAAAGGCGCGCGGTCCTTGGCCCGTTTGTTAAGATTCATCTCCAGTATTCGTCTGGTATCTATCGCTAAATTCACCTGAGATTATTGCTGTAGTGATTATTGCTTTAGTGATTATTGCTGTAGTGATTATTGCTGTAGTGATTATTGCTGTAGTGATTATTGCTGTAGTGATTATTGCTGTAGTGATTATTGCTGTAGTGATTATCTCCGCACGTATTGCAATTTTTTTTAAAATATTATTTTTCCTGTTCAACAGCAATGTTTATAGGGACTTTCAAATACAATTTTTAATATTTTTTGGAACGATCCCATAATTGTTAGTCTAGTTTGTTGTGATTAATGACAATTGCAGAAAACTACCAATCAGGCAGCTGGAATTCTTCCCCAGACAGTGATTGCATTCCATCCAGCTACTTGTGCGTAGTTTCTGACAAAAATCCCACACCATCGAAGCTCGAATGTTAGGAGCGACACCGCTAAGGCAACTCTGTTGCCGCTGAGGCACCTCAGCCAGGGAGCACAGCAAACGCTGCGAGTGGGCAGGGAGAGGCGGAGCGGGGAGGGGCGGGGCGAGACGTAGTAGCAGGGGGGCGTGCCTCAATCGAGCAAAGAGGTGTTCCGATTCGTTAACATGACGCGGGCCGCTCCCGCGGGCCTCCGCTCTCTCGCAACATTCGACTGCGGGGCGTGGGAGGGGGCGGCCCCAAGAGACTCAGCCCGCAACAAATACGAAAAGGTCTCTACCGGGTGCATGCAAGTATCGGGCGCCAAAAGAAAAGAGGAGAAAACGAAAGAAATGTAGGGAGAAAGAAAAAGGAAAGAAATGTATCAACGTATGTTTACAATTTCTTATTTATTTTTTCCTTGAGTATCAAAGTAAAAAATGAGAATTTCCAGTTCTGAAAAATGTGACTATATATATATATATATATATATATATATATATATATATATATATATATATATATTAAATAATGGATATTGCAGTTGCCACATTAGAATTGCGTATTGTACAATTGTTGATTCAAAAAATGACACATCACGATCATACAAAACACGGCGAAGGATGTAAATAAATCGTGTATACAATTACGTGTTCAAATAAAAAAGTGGATCGTTAAAATTGCCAGAGAAAATCGAAAAATAAAACGATCACATTTTGTGACAATATGACGATGTAAACAGCAAAATTTTACAATAAAAAGCAAGTAACGCCGTTATTCATACAAAAATACATTTCATTACTTTTCCCAACAACCAATTATTTTTTTAATTTCATGGGTGAACGAGCATTACATGTAGATGCCGCACAGAAATATTTTTTAAACAGTGTCATTATATCAAAAATTGTCCCAACAAGATATTTAAACTCGTCCTAATGCACAGATACCCTCCATTCAGCCCACCGCATGGAAATATGTTTAAAAGTGATGTTCCTATCCATGAGAAAGTTTTAGTAATATTTCAAAAGAGATACATCAATGTATAATTAATTTCTTTTAATATCAGTCAATTTGCAAATCTCATGCAAATTCGGGCGTATGATTCTTTCACGAAATATATAGTAAATGCACTCGTGCAGAAAAATCCATTCCAGACGTTGATAAATGTACTCGTTTTGAAGGAGCTGCAATAAATTTGGGCACTGTCAGCACGAATGTGCGTTCTGATGATTAATGGGCTTACGATATCTCGAGGAATAACGAACCAATTCATACACTGATTCACATTTGGGGAAAAAAAGATAGCCTCTCCGTCGAGAGTATTGATTCCCTATTGAAGTCTTACAGCAAAACACGGCGTTTTTTGAAGCTCTCAGTGTGCATAATTCTTGACACAGGTAGTAAAATTAGAAATACTTGGGGCATAATTATCTTTGGGCGTTTCAATTTATTTCGATAGAATTTTAATTTCACTCATTCTAACGCTAAAATTATTTCCCCTTATCAAGCCTTGTGGTTAAAAAATGCATTAGTCTGCTTCACTGAGTCATTGTTCAGTTGTATTTAAAAATAAGCGCTGGTATGAAGTCTTATCTCGTGATATTTTGGGCGCGAGAATATGATTCCTAAGTTTCACCTTTTTGTATCAGCTAAATTTAACCAGTCATAATCATACCGTGTTCGTAACAACAAACGTATCTTAGGCACGACCAGTAGTATAATACAAATCAACGAGATGTATTACTGACACAGAGTGAAGCTGATCATTGTAGTGACATAGGCGTGGTCCGGCGTGGTCCGGCGTGGTCCGGCGTGGTCCGGCGTGGTCCGGCGTGGTCCGGCGTGGTCTGGCGTGGTCCGGCGTGGTCCGGCGTGGTCCGGCGTGGTCCGGCGTGGTCCGGCGTGGTCCGGCGTGGTCCGGCGTGGTCCGGCGTGGTCCGGCGTGGTCCGGCGTGGTCCGGCGTGGTCCGGCGTGGTCCGGCGTGGTCCGGCGTGGTCCGGCGTGGTCCGGCGTGGTCCGGCGTGGTCCGGCGTGGTCCGGCGTGGTCCGGCGTGGTCTGGCGTGGTCTGGCGTGGGCTGGCGTGGGCTGGCGTGGGCTGGCGAGACATTTCGAGAAGAGACCCTCCCGGAGTCCACTAGCGCCGCGGCCTTGGGCCAGTCGATGTCGCCGTTGCCTCTTGCATTGTTTCTGAAGCCCAGGCTCCGTGTAACGTTTCACAGGAACCCACAATCAATGTCAACACCATTTACAAATCGCAATTTTCATTATCATCGGTATATAATCCATTACTCATTTCAGTGATTCTCTCAAACACGTTTAAGGACTTCATTGGCAGATATCCGTTCAAACAATTTTAATACCAATTTTAAAGACATGTTTACATCGATAGTGTACAATACAGCCTTTTCCCCCTTTGAGTACAATGTTTCAATTCAACGGGATATTTCTTGCCAGTTAAATATAACTTTCAATTTTCCCAATTCTGAGTATTTTCTGACAAACTAGTACATGAGTACACTAGTCTTCTAGGCCACTTTCTACTTATTCCTTCTCGTTATTTTAATTCTAGTAGGGAGTTAATACAAATTCTTAAATAACACAACCGGCAGCGTAGAAGAACGATTTCGTGAAAACATCACATAAGCTTAAAGAAATCAGTCAGAAACTCACGAGGGATCCAATCAGAAATAGATATGAACGCAAACGGAAATGTTCATACCATGAGCACAAACAAACAATACCAGAAAGAAATCAATAGTCACTATATTGTTGCCTTGTTAGATCGGCAATTAAGTCGTTAACTCCGCACAAAAAGTATTTCCTATAATGTGACCTTGTTACTGCGCAGCCATTGAAATACATTACTGGCGATGAGGAAATTGGTGAACAAACAAAAGAAATTCAAAAAAGAGGTCAAATGTAGCTAAAAGCAAATTTTGAAACAAAAAGGCATATTAGGAACTTTGAATGAGATTATAATTCACACGCTGTCTGGAGGAAAATTCTAACGGCCGGCTGCTCTGATCGGTATTTTTCTGTGGTCTCCGATAAACACCAGGCGAATGCCGGAGAAGTACCCTACCAAACAGGTCACGGACCGCACGCGAACTTACCTTCCCCTTCCTTGTTCTATCCTCAAACCTTGCGCACACTTACACTAACATGCACTACACTATCACACATGCCAGTAGACCGGTCAGGAGCTAGAAATTGTCCCGGCTGAAGCGGTGCCTGAATGACCTGGTTGGGAGATACCTGGTTGGGGAAATCCCCGCTAGCCTACAGGTGGGTTGGCGCCGGATTTCGCCAACAGCGACGGAAGCCCACTGTCACTTCCCGCAAAAAACACAACCTACACTTACGGGACTAAATGCCTTAGTACTTGACGCGCCCGGAATCACAAGCAATCGATCAATCACGAACGAGATACACGAGAACATGCGGGAACAATCCTGCCGACGGGGGGAGGTATCGATAACAGCGAAGCAGAGCACGAGGCGAGGCAGGAGCCGAGGGGGAGGCAGTGACCTCGAGAGGCAGGGATCGCAGGCGCGGGTGTCACAGAGGGAAACTACGCTGCGACATGGAGGATGCGGACGGGGCGGCAGGGACTGCGGCGGCGGGGCGTCGCGCGTAAATCACGCCCCAGCGGCGCGCGGCGCGGCGCCCCTCGCCCCCCTCCCGCCCGCGCCACCTGCGTCGCCCGCCGATGCGACGCGCCAAATCCGGTTTGGGGGCTCGGCGCCGCGTCGTGCCGCACCGCACCGCGCCGCGCCGCACCGCGCCACGCCGCCCCGGGTCGAGCGGCGGGCACGCGGGCGGGTAGGCCGGCGCGCAGACAGCCCCATGGGTGGAGGGGGGGGTCTTGGCGTGGTAGGTGATTGTGCGGGCGTGGGAGGACATCCCGGGCGGGAAGACGGCTTCGAGAGTGGTTACACCGCAGGAGTTAGTGCTTAGGTAACGGGCACGGCAAGGGTAGTAGAAGTGACGGAGAGAAAAATAAGGGAACGAAGAAGAAGAGCGGCGAAAACGGAGGTTCACCTGATGGAAAGGAAGTGTGTTGAGGTAAAGGGATGTGAGTTGGGTGTTAAGCAGAAACGATTGAAGGAAGAGAGGAGAAGGATAGTTGATAAAATGCCTACGAGCACGGACTAAGTTGGTTTTGGTGATGACTGAGGAAGGGTAGTGGTCGTAGTGGGAGGGACAAAGGAAAAAAGGCGAAATGATTCACGGAAAACTGACATGTGTGTTGGTGAAGTTTGATACGAGCGAGGGGGTGGTCGCACAAATACGCACAGATGAGGCAGAGTAGTATGAGTAGAAGAGGCGTGTGTATGGGCGTTGAGCAGATGTGGGAAGCGGGCGTTCAGCAGGCGCGCGTGGGGTGGACGGGCAGGTGGACGGACGGGGAGACGGACGGCAAAGCATGGGCAGGCAGACGGGCAGGCAAGCGGGAAGACAGATAGACAAACTGACAGACAGACTGGCAGGGGTGGGTAGGTGGCGGGGTAGGTGGGCGGACGGGCGTACGGACGGACGGACGGACGGACGGACGGACGGACGGACGGACGGACGGACGGACGGACGGACGGGCGGGCGGACGGGCGGACGGGCGGACGGACGGACGGACGGGCGGACGGACGGACGGACGGGCGGACGGACGGGCGGACGGACGGACGGGCGGACGGGCGGACGGGCGGACGGGCGGACGGACGGACGGGCGGACGGACGGGCGGACGGACGGGCGGACGGACGGGCGGACGGACGGGCGGACGGACGGGCGGGCGGACGGACGGGCGGGCGGACGGGCGGACGGACGGGCGGACGGACGGACGGGCGGGCGGACGGACGGGCGGGCGGGCGGGCGGGCGGGCGGACGGGCGGGCGGACGGACGGGCGGGCGGACGGACGGACAGGCGGACGGACGGGCGGACGGACGGGCTGACGGACGGGCGGACGGACGGACGGGCGGACGGGCGGACAGACGGGCGGGCGGACGGGCGGGCGGACGGGCGGGCGGACGGACGGGCGGACGGATGGGCGGGCAGGCGGACGGGCGGGCGGACGGGCGGGCGGACGGACGGGCGGACGGGCGGACGGGCGGGCGGGCGGGCGGACGGACGGGCGGACGGACGGGCGGACGGGCGGGCGGGCGGACGGACGGGCGGACGGATGGGCGGGCGGGCGGACGGGCGGGCGGGCGGGCGGGCGGGCGGACGGGCGGGCGGGCGGGCGGGCGGGCGGGCGGGCGGACGGGCGGACGGGCGGACGGGCGGACGGACGGACGGACGGACGGGCGGACGGGCGGACGGACAGGCTTTGGGAAGAGGGGCCGGTGAGGCGATGGGGTGGCGGGCAGTGGGCAGGCGGGCGAGTGCGTCGCCGCGTGAGAGAAGCCGGTGCAGATTACCGCGTTGAGCCCCAGCGTCGCCCGCGCAAACTCCATCAGCGCTGCGGAGCGAGCTCTCGCAGGGGGAAGGGAAGGGGAGCGAGGGGAAGAGGGGATGAGGAGGGGCGGGGGAAGGGGAGGGCCAGGGTCGCTGCGAGTGGAGCGCAACGAGCGCCTGGCGATCGCCGCACGCTGGTGATAAATGGAAGTTCCATGAGACTACTCAATTCCCCAACATGACTACGCTGCAGACAGAATGCTGCATCAAGCTTAGCGAATAGCGATACAAAAGCGTCCAATAGTATGGATAAGAAGAAAGGAAATATCGTCTGTGCTAACTCACGAAGATGTAACATAATATTAATTATAATATACAATATTATTTTATATACAGTATTTTTGGAATATATTGTTTTCTATACAGTATTTTTGGAATATATTGTTTTCTATACAGTATTTTTGGAATATATTGTTTTCTATACAGTATTTTTGGAATATATTGTTTTCTATACAGTATTTTTGGAATATATTGTTTTCTATACAGTATTTTTGGAATACATTTGTTTTCTATACAGTATTTTTGAATATATTGTTTTCTATACAGTATTTTTGGAACTTCAAATCCGACTTGCGCCGAGTATACTTCCATAGCTTGACTAGTCTTGGAATAGTGGTTTACTTATATAATCATTATTTATTAGTTTATTTATACCCTCATCCTAATAGGTTTTACAAGAAACTTTGGCATTTTACATAATATTGTTTCAAACAAGTATCATGGTCAGGAAGTGACGCAAATGACTCATATAACTGTGAAAATTCAGTTACCTATCTGATAGTACATTTATTAGTAATCAATATACATTACATGAAAGGTAAACAAAACTTATTTTAAGAACTGATTATGTCCTTCAATTCATGAAAAACGTATCATTGGGTAATTTTCATTCATGTTTCAGAATTAAAGATTTACAACTACATGAAATCGTGACAATATACATGGCGCTTAGAAAAGAAAACATACGTATAAAAACAAAACATAATATTCTACAGGTATAACATGTAGCATTACTAGTATTAAATTGAATAAAAATCTTACTATAATTCAAAACCCAAAAATAACGCCTAGCTGGACTGGATAGCCGAGGTCGCTAAGGCTGAAGGGTCGTAGCAGCCTTGCGCCTGAGGGTCGTGTGTGTTTGTGTGTGACCATATACGAGTATGCAAATATCGTTATCATTACCCTCTAAGTTAGAAAACCAGTGTTACTTGCAGTGGTCTCTGTGTGACCTTGGTAGTTAAAAAGTGACCTTAAACAAGTAAAATAAATTTTAGAAAACTAAAAAGTAACTCCTAGAATGATGTCAAAATCGTACGTATATAAATTATATGTTGTTCATTCTATGATAATTAAGCAATATATTCCAATAAGCTGTGTTTCGCTTTAAGACAAGACTTCCAAACTTCAACTTGATCCCATAAAATTCCCCACTGCTTACGTCAGCTGTGGCAGAGCCCAGTCTCCCCGCGACGCGTCGTCCTATCGGACAGTCTCAGTGGAGCGAGCCAGCAGAAACTAATTTCCGAATCACCTTAACTTGCTTCCTCATCCAAGACTGCTTCCAGCTGAGTTAATTTGTCATTTCCGTTCCGCTAACTGCCAAATTGTCCCCGCTTGTTCACGTCACAAATGGACTTCCAATGAGCACCCGTAGTCCCATTATGGGACTACCCGTCGTTTGCCTCCAGTTCGCAAATGTCATAGGATGTTCGATGCACATTTAATAACAATATTAATTACTAAAGTTGTGGAAATCAATACACATCAAGTAAAAGGGATTCTAACTGTTGCGTGGAACAATAAACAATTCCAGATCGAGTAGAAACATAATTGGGTGAGCAGGAAACATTGTAACAATGTATTTTCTCAACATATATTCTCATGCTTGTGAATAATCCCTATCGATTACTTCGATTTGGAAAGCACTTGGCGTTAGAGATTCGATTAGTCAAGATATAGGCTAGTAATATCTAACAATCTCTTTATGAAGTAATATTTTTGCTAATTGTTTTTTGGGTATTTGAAATGTAAGAATTTGAAATGTAAGAATTTGTAATGTAAGAATTTGTAATGTAGCAAAAAGAATATAACGTTTTACTCTTATCGTTTACTTTCTGTAAAGACATTTTGATACCAATTAACCATGTTTTCTTCGCCTTCCTCTTTGAACTCGTGTACGACGTTTGTAACAGCACGCACGAACAGCGTTCAAATGTAGGTCGGTACGCTCACCCCTTCAAACAAGAAACCATAACTTTAGCTCTCCTGATACGCTAGTAATATACACTAACACGAATATAATGGTGAAAAATTGCATATTTTTGCACCCATAAGCCTAAGAAGCGGCTTTCTACCACGAAGACAGTAGGGAAATCAAACTTGAATTTCTGAAAGCGCCCACCATGTAGTCGCAAACGTCGACATCGCTTTCACCCACAATCGTTCATCACAACGAACCCGTTCCACTGAGCCGTTCGGCAAGCTTTCTGAACCGCTGCCAAAATCCCCAGCAATAAGATTACAACCTAAATCGCTGCCAATCATCTCGACGTTGTAAGGAGAAAAAAGAGTTCGACAATAGAGCAATCTCCTCCAAAGCACTTCGCAAAGTAGCGAATCATTGCGATTTTATTCCGCCTTCATGTTCCTTTTTAGGATCGACTATACCCTTGAAGCGCCCCTTTCCTTCCGTCTCTTTGCCTGTGCTTTCGGGAAAATGATGGAATGGGGACCGCCACGTTTTGCTCCACCGCTCATTGCTTCACACAATTTTCTCGTGAGGACTTTTTAAACGGTTTGATTTGAATGGTAGTACCAGAGCATAACTGCTCCGATGGTGCTATGATTATACCTAAATTTGTGGGTTAAAATACGATCAAAGCCGTGGACTTTTCAGCGCCAAAAAATCCTATGTATGCCTTCCTTCGGGTGGGAGTTAAAGCTGATTGTCTAATGTAGATTCTCCGCATGCAAAACATCAACTCTAAACGATGCAACTGAACTAAATTGGAATCAACTGTTTCGCCTCCCATCTAATACTTCTCTTCGCTGCTAGGTGGCGAAAGGAACGTGACACAATTTTCCAGATCATGCGGAAGAGATCACCGGAGCCACGTCATGTAATATAGAGCATAATTGAAGTGAATTGTACTGAGATTCTATTTTATAACGAAATTATGAAGATTGTTAATCTTGGAGTCAACTCAAAACCGTCTGATATTGAACAAAATATTAAATAAAATTCAATATTCATATTACAGTGGTTGCAGGGATTAATTAAATATATTTCTTCGACATCAAAATGTGCGTGGCACGAGTGCGTGGAACGAGTGCGTGGCACGAGTGCGTGGCACGAGTGCGTGGCACGAGTGCGTGGCACGAGTGCGTGGCACGAGTGCGTGGCACGAGTGCGTGGCACGAGTGCGTGGCACGAGTGCGTGGCACGAGTGCGTGGCACGAGTGCGTGGCACGAGTGCGTGGCACGAGTGCGTGGCACGAGTGCGTGGCACGAGTGCGTGGCACGAGTGCGTGGCACGAGTGCGTGGCACGAGTGCGTGGCACGAGTGCGTGGCACGAGTGCGTGGCACGAGTGCGTGGCACGAGTGCGTGGCACGAGTGCGTGGCACGAGTGCGTGGAACGAGTGCGTGGAACGAGTGCGTGGCACGAGTGCGTGGCACGAGTGCGTGGCACGAGTGCGTGGAACGAGTGCGTGGAACGAGTGCGTGGAACGAGTGCGTGGAACGAGTGCGTGGAACGAGTGCGTGGAACGAGTGCGTGGAACGAGTGCGTGGAACGAGTGCGTGGAACGAGTGCGTGGAACGAGTGCGTGGAACGAGTGCGTGGAACGAGTGCGTGGAACGAGTGCGTGGAACGAGTGCGTGGAACGAGTGTGTGGAACGAGTGCGTGTAACGAGTGAGTGTAAGGAGTGAGTGGAACGAGTGAGAGTAATGAGTGAGTGGAACGAGTGAGTGCAATGAGTGAGCGGACGGTGACGGGCAGGCGCCCTGCTGCTAGGAGCGGGCCGTTGCCAGAAAAGCGAGACGGCACGAACGAGCCATCGATCGCCCGGTGACCGGAGGGCCAGGCGAGCGGGTGTGTGGCGGGGGTGGGGCAGGGGCGGGGCCGCGGCGCGAGAGTCGCCGGCAGGGCACAGGAGCTGCGCGCAGATGGACGATGGACCGGGGGGGGCGGGCCGGCGGAGAGCGAACGAGTTCGGGAGCGAAGGCGAGAGCCCGTCAGAGGCGACGCTTCCTCAGAAAACCTCCCTGCATAAGGTATCGATGAAGGAGCGTTTGGCGGTGATAACGGTGGCATGAATTAAAATAGCTGTTGCAGAACGATTTGAGTCGGTAGTAAACTACAGTGAGTGAGAACTAAACTGTGGAAACACTGTTAGTAATGTGAAATAAGCAGAAGTATTGGACGATAAGAAGTTAAGAATTGGACGGAGATGAAATAGAGTGAAAAATCACGTGTGAAAGAGAATCGAGTAAAGAATCACGTGTGAAAGCGAATCGAGTGAAGAATCACGTGTGAAGGGAAATCGACCGAATGTGAATGTAACGACGACGAATGGTTGACGACGAAATTTAAATGGAGATGATTAAGAAGGCAATTGGGAAGGTGGACATCATTAAGGCGAAAGTTTCATGCCAAGAGTTGAATCGAATCACTACGTTCCGAGAGCCCGCTAAGTAGCCAAACTATGAGTGAACACATGGCGGGGACGGCTTGCGACCTATACGTCCTTATCGCAGTGGGCAGCGAGGGATTAGCGGGAAACGGCGTGAGGCGGGGAGATGGGCGGGGCCGCGGGGGGGCGGCGCAACAGTTGGCCGGCCTGGATTACAGGTCGTACACGCGGCAATTTCCTCAACGAGGACGCTCGCTTGCTATTGATATTGCCATTAACACGGCCACCGCCCACGCCGCCGCCGCTGCCGCCCCCCGCCACCCTCATCCCCGCCACCCACCAACCCTCCCCTCCCCTAACCTTCCCTCCCCTCCCCCCCCTCCCCGCCGCCGACGCTCTGTTGCCGCAGAGATTGAACGGTGGACGCGACGTGATAAACCATCCGTTTCACTCCGATGAAAAATAGGAGCAGTCAATTTTTAACGTCCCGGCAACCAGTTGTCTTTGCGTTTGTTAACACGACGCTCAACACGTGGAAGAAGAAACACCCCGCCGGGGAGTGGAGGGCCACATGTCTTATTCTCGAAGACGTCGGGTTGCAGTTCCATTATTACCTGAAAGGGATTTCAGAAATACACCTAACAAATGGCCGATCGAACAAAGGAAAGTGCTTTAATTCTCGTTCTGAGCGAGAATGCTTAGTGCGGCTGATGTAGCGATTAGGGTCATAAACAACCACGGAGACCAATTACACCCACGCAGTTTAAGACAATGTCACCGCACAGCTATTTCCAGCGTGTAATTGATGTGTTAAACGCGGCTTTATGCCTCGGAGGAAGTTGTCCTAATGTTTCATTTTTCGTCCACAATTCATGGCTCTGCAAAAGGGAAAGAAACTGTAATAACCACTGCCGAGGGGTTTACGAAAAATATTTTCCTTTTCATACACAAATCAAGTTGTTTAATAAGGGAGTGAAATTTGCATACTGCATTTCATTACTCTCAACATCTACATCTTCTGAGGCTGTTTGACTTAATGAACATTGCGTAAGCTGAAAGAACAAGTTTAGATTGCGTGACTTTATCTAGTGTTACTTCAGACAAACGAGTCCGAGTTTATTTACATACATTTGATAACTAAAAATATATAACTCTTTAAGTTACTTAACTTCCATCGGGGAATCAAAGAAGTAGACGAATAGTGAAGTGACCCTACATACTAAGTGCTGAAAAAGGAGGATGATTGTCATATTTTATCCAATAGTATACTCAAAACACTTAGTTTCACATTAAAAATGCAAATAAGTCATCGTGAAAAATATAACGATACAATTGTAGATTATGTAGAACTCACATGTATCAGATATCCTCTCAATTAGAGTATTTTAACACGCATTTTCTGAATATCATAAATGAGTTAATTAAGGCACGGAATCGCTATACAATTTAACTCCACTCGAAGACCTCCCTGATAAAGCAATTTGCTGGAAAATCACTATCTTCCTGGTCGATGCTTCACACGTTCTCCTTATTTTGAGCTGGTATTTATCATTTCAATTTATAGCGTAATAAATATGTTGAGAATGTGGTAATTAATCAGTTTTGAAACATTAAAATTCAAAATCAAGTTTTACCGACTAGTTCTCAATTTTCAACATTTCATCTTGGACTTGAACATAAATTATTATTTCCCTGAAAATAAAATTAAAATTAAAAGAAGGTAATAGACGCGAAAACTTAGTTCTGTGATTTTGAGATTTTTTACGTAAGCTGTAAATTACAAAGAGAAATTATGTGCTTCATGTGAAGTGAACTCCCGCCTAACAATAATATTTAAAAACTATGAACATGTATCCCCGGAGTAGTATTGCATAAGAAAAAACGGTACAATCTATAGTTTAGAAAAAAATAATTTCATGACGAAAAATCATTCAGTCACGAAAAAGTATAGAAAACATTCAAAATGTTCATCAAAGGAGTTCCTTCTCTTCTGTAAATAATACTTCAATAATTGTCTCATATTTCTACGTCATTTCATTATCTAGCACTCCCTGGTTTAAGCTCAGTATGCTCGTGCATTTGTAACATTAGTCGAGCTCTCTCGAGCTATCCTTGACATAAGTGTCCTTGCGTCGTGCGGTCGCAAAAGGCCGGAGAATAATATCAAAATTTTCATTATAATGTATGCAAATATCTGCAGAGGCACCATGTGAATGGAAAGGAAGTTGAATTCAATTAGAAAGTTTCACCAGCTGGTCTGGCAGAATGCACGGCGATAAATGGTAGATGAAGGAGGAATGATAGGGAATGGCGGAATCACGAAGGCAAATGAGAGAAACATTTCGAACTTTCCTAGAATTTTTTTCAACCTCTGACAAAGAATTAGGGTATATCAGAAAAATCATTTTCAAAAATCACGTATACATCACAATCGCTATTCTAATTAAATGAAAATTTGTTTCATAAAATAGAGAGTATTTAGTAATAGACATAATCTAGTAAGCGTTTCTAGAAAAAATATTTAGTTCATATTTGCTCTAACGTAATGCTTCAAAAATGTTTTGAATCGTATTTCACTCTGGCGCAAATTTGATAAATTACACGTCGTGGATTGTGATGAATGTCGACGACGGGATGGAGAAATGGAGTCACACAATTTGGTCTCTTTGTTTTCCAGTATCAGAAATCCTCGTTGGAAGATAAATATGAGATTAATGATGTGTCAAAAGAGAAGTCGATTCATATTTGTGATATGGTCTTTGCTGCACAAAGCAATGCATAAAGAACAACCACGGAATCATGACACGTGGAAGTGTTTGTAGACCCTGCAACGACATGAATGGGTGAGTCGGGAAATGATAATAAAATTTAAAACGGTGCAGGTTGTAATTGCCAGTTCATACATACGGAAACTTCCTGCTATGCAACTTTCATACAAATATCTTTAAACCTGCATTTTCCACCATAGTTGTTAGAGCATGTTTTCATAGTAACGTTTCAGTAGCCATCTCTTCTTTCATTTTTATTGTCAGCCAATTTTCGATCTCTTTTGTTTAGCTGGACAGTTCCTAGAACATGAAATGAATACGACGCTTAACTTCGTTTATGAAATATCACAACTGGCTAAAATTAAACAAGACCTAGTGTATCTGGAACATTTAAACTTAGATCACAGTTACACAGCCAGTCTTAAGAGAAATTAGTTTGCTATTGTTCGTAGAAACACTCTTCTCAGACTTCCCCTTTCTTGTGGAATTCAATTATATAGCATCAACAGAGGAGCTTTATTCTCTAGCAACTATATCTTCCATTTGAATAACGGACTATAATTGAAATTCCGAACAATTTACTCAAATTCATGAGATTAAATAAACAAGAGATGGCGTGACTGTCTACACGAAGGAATTAGCCCTGATTAATATGTACCAAAATTCTAACTTAAAGAATTTAATTTTCTCCCACAAGTTATTTATTGCATATCTGCTCAAATTAACGGTTTTCACAAAATAAGAGCGAGCGAAAGAGGTTCGACGTATTTTGTAACACCCTTCTCCGAATGGAAACTGAAGTTTCCATCCGTTTATCGCTGAATGTTCAGTATTCAATTATACGCCGCCCATTTTCATCGGCCGCCTGTTTCTTTTAAGCGTCCTCCATAGGTTCGGGCAAAGCCGGCAGCAATTCAATTTCGGCGCAAGTACCCGCTCAGCGGGGGCTCCCGCGAACGGCGAGTGACGCGGAAGGGAGAGCGAGAGAGAGAGAGAGAGAGAGAAACGGAGAGGGGCAAAGGAGAGGAAGCGGTAGGCACCGCGCAAGCGACCGGGAGCGGACGGGAGCAGAGGAGAAGACACGGCAAGCGGGAGCAAGATGGAGGGCAGCGAGCGCGGGGGAGCGACGAAGAGAGAACGCGTTTTCGGAACGAACTAACGCCCAGACAAGCACAATCAAGCCCTCGTGACGAAACTTGTTAATTGCTTCACCTCTTCTCCCTACCTTCGCCAGGACTCCCCGAACTCGCCGCTCCCGTCTCCGCCCTGCTCCCTTCCCCTCGCGGAACTCCACCTCACCCCCACCCGCCCTCTCCTACCTCCAGAGCGGCATTGATTAGTTCTCCACATTATTAACATTGCAGCAGCCGCCGCCGCCGCCGCCGCCTCGCAGTCTCACGGGCGCCCACTATATTTAAACTCCGTGTTGCCGGCGCTGACGACGGCGGAGAGCGCGCAAATTCCCCACTTCGCTCGCAGTTGGCGACACGGCGTCCAACTACTTGTCACGTGTTCGGGGGCTCCCCCCCCCCTCCCAGCTCCTGCCCAGAAAGCCCCCCCGGCCATTTGCAACATTGGCGGCGACAACCGCAAACGAGACCAGCGTTCGCCCCCACCCCTCGGCCACCGCCGCCCGAACGCCCTCGTTCGCGTTCGCGTCCGCGCCCGCGCCCGCCAGCCGCAGAAACGACTAGTACTTGCTCGTGCTGCCAACGACGGTTGGCGCTGCACAGGGTACAGCTGTGAATAGTAGCAGCTACCGTTTGAACACACACTCGTTTCGGATGTTGTTGCTATTACAGAAGATTTTACGAAATTCAATAATCGTTTTTAACAGTATACAATCCTTGACGACACAGATTATCGGAGCCCCACTTTAAGTACCAAAAACCTGAAAAACGAAATTGAAAATGTAGGTTTTTGGTATGCCAAATATTAGTATCATTCAGTTTTTCGATTCACTTAATAATACTAATAGGCAGGCAGTAACTTAAACATTTTTTGGTCTCCTTAGAGTACCAACAACCGTGGCGAATTATTTCTTTAAAGAATCTTGAAAAAATGTGTTATTGTAAGATAAATCATATGAAAATAAAAGTTAGCAGCAACTGCAGATTTTTTGAAAATCTGATTAGAGTCCATTGAAAACATAGTGACATTTATTGTCATATAACAAATACAAATGGTGAAATAATTTATTTATGTATCTACAGTGTTAAGCACTAGTTAGTGCCTCGAAGACGATTTCGAAACCCAAGAGCCTCTAGCGCTCCTCTCGTCTGGAATAGAAGCAACCGGATCCAGCATTCAGATGAGTAAAATTGATAAAACACGTCTGTTCAAAAATATTAAGAGCTCTAAAAAGTGATAAAACGACCAGAAAAAAGAGCTCTGGTCAGGATATTTCTAAAAAATAATAATTTCGAAATCAAAAGGATCCATAAGAATTGAATTGACAATATAAATGTCATTAATTCTTTGATTTTTCCCTACTTTTTTATTATTCAATTCCTGAAACATACTGGATCATTTCTGTATTTGTAGAAAGCATTTTTTGGAAAACATCATTAAAGATCTGGATCAAAGTCTAGGAAGTGCCTACTGGCAACTTCAATTATCTGTGAATAATTATATCTCCTTCCATTCCTGCCCTATTTCTTCGTTCTGTTTCATAGAGTAAGAGGTACCAACGAGAATCACGAATCACGAAAGAGGCGGTGCTTCATGAGACACCCATCCTTCGTGTACAGCATTTTTAACACATATTTCAAAATAGTTATAAAATAAATGCTGCCTCTGAGAGGAAAGAAATCAATAAAATACAAAACGCAAAAATTAAGCCATAATCCACAGTTTTATTAAAGCCTTCTTTTTTATTTTTATTTTTCTAACGTTTTTCACATAAAAAGATAAAATTGCTATTCATAATCCGCAGTGTCAAAATTAAATTCGCAGAGTTCTTTCACAATCGACAATGCCAAGTGATTTGACACAAGAAAATAATTACGGCACAAACTCAGTGCAGCCACGTCTGTCCCTTGTCAGTTCTGCAACTCCACAGATCGCGTTTCTCTTTCCGCATGAAACTTCCATCATCTCTCATGTTACTCCAGTTCCTCCTCTTCCCCCTTCTCGTCCTCCCATCCCCCTCCTTCCCCACGGAGCAGCTTCGCTGTTGAGCCAACGATGAGCCCCACTCGCCCAAGCGGCCGCTAAGGGAACTAAGGGAAACAAAAGACCCCATCTTCATTATGTTAATACTAAGGCACTACCTTCGTTGTGTCGTGAAAGTCTCGTTCGGCTGGTGTAATAGCGAGAGGCCACGAGAGGAGAAGGCTGACAGAGAGCGAAGAAAACATTAGCCCGAAATCATACGTCTCCCGGAAGAAAATGTCGCTTTCGAATGGGAGGAAGATGGCGGTAACAGGGATGGGAAGATCGCAAAGTAACGCGCGCGAGAGAGAACAACATATTCAACTCTCCGGAATGAATACGAGAAAGAAAGGAAGAAATGAATGTTAATGAGAGTACTATTTGAGCGGGAGAATAAAGGAGAGGGAAAGAAGGGAAGTTCTATAGAAGTCTTGATTCGCTGTGCAAAAAGACGCCATTTTGTTGTACTTCAATTGCGACATGTATTTACATGATCCACACACACACACGCACATGCACGGACTGTACTTCCGAACATGAAAGATTGAGGTAATGAGTTGAGTATCGGAAAGTAGCAACTGTCTCACTTTACGTATAAAGCTCTCACAAATATTAGGAAAAATAACACATGAATAAACATGTGGTTCTCAATCAATCCCTGTATGATTCAAGGTGATGAAACGATATGAATAAATCATAAAGGGGATAACTACGTTATACTATTAATTATTTATTCTGATCAATGCTCGTATTTCATGTGTATTCACACCAATTAAAATGCAAATCTCGACCTCCAATGCTGTGCATGAATACAAAAAATAGGAAAATAAAAATAAAGTACGTTAAGCATGCCGATCAGATCGCTAAGGCAGTAGTGCCGGAGTGGTCTCGGACCAGAAGATCGCGGGTTCGAGTCCCGCCTCGGGCATGGGTGTATTTGTGTGTGTTTGTATGAGTGTGTCGTCCTTTCACCCCTCATTATCATCATCATTTCATCTTTCATACCCCCAGGACTAACAACCCTGGGGGATAAAAATCGGATCCAGCTTAAATGCTGGTCCCCCCAAAGAAGTGTTCGCAAGCACCTGCCACCGTGATATTAAATGAAAAACTGAGCCACGGTAAATGCAGGTTGCTTGCCCTGCGTGGTCCTAGTCGGCCGAAACGAAAATAATAAAGTACGTTAAGCATCAAGATATTCTATATATATTGTAAACCAGTAAGCAAAGAAAACTGTAAATGCTGGTTTTAAATATTAACCTTAAGATTTACCTACGGATATTCTACTTGAACATGCACAAGTAAAGAGACACTAGGTTATCACATAAATTTGACTTCGCATTAGTAAGTATGAATGTAAATAATTCTATCGTAATTAGTTCAAATGGAAAAGAACAAGTCAGATTTCTGTGAACGTCTCGTTTATTAATGTAAATCTCTTTTTTAAAACGAAATAAAACCATCTTTTCCAGGTTTTAACGTTTGACCTTCTCCTTCACTTATTCCATTATTCTATTAATATTTTATGAATTTTTAGAGGAAGACGTACTCACATGACAGTTTAGAGGTAGCCCAAACTTCTAATCAACATATAATCAAACTTGTGGCATTCGACACTTTTTTAAAGGTTTCCCGCAAACTTTTACAAACTTCTCTGCAAAGTTTCTTAACAAAAACACGAATTAATACATTTCGATCTATAATACTATTGAATCAAATATATTTAGTTAAAACAAGATAATTTAAATACTCATACATTCTAAAATCAACCAAATTGTTACGAGACTTCCATTCTCGAATGAAACAGAGATAATTGCCAAGTACGTATACCTCAAAGAACAAAAATATGTTACACCCTGTATGTTAAAGATTCAGAAAAAAATTTGCTTCGCCTGTACAAGTAACACGTCAAATCAAGAATATGAAGTTGTTCCCCGTTGTTAGAATATTAATACATAATGAAATAATTTCAAACATTCTATTCGATTCAGAGAAGTAAAGATTAACTCTAAAAATGGATCTAGAGAAAGAAAATACGGTCATTTTGACAATTCTGCGCCATTCATATATTAATTGTGCGTCTGAGTTATTGATCTAAAAGGTCCACACATTTGCATGCAGCTAGTAATGAGCGGACTGTTCGCCAAATTACTAGAAGTGTGGATAGGTTGCCCCGCACATCGAATAATCACCGCACATCAAAAGAAGCGAACATTCGCCGAGCACATCAGCTGCTCGGGATTGGGCGAGCAATCGCTCCCCACTCACCGCATACCGAATGTGAGGAGCCGACTTAAGTGCCTGAAAAAGAATATATTGTCTCCCAGAAGAAAGATGAGAAGTTAGAACGGCGTGTTGAAAACAAATTTTTAGACACAACTAAGGGAACAGCAAATATTTTTGACGGCGCATTCTCTAAAAACACGCTACCGGGGATGTTTCCGTTTTCCTTAAACTGGAAGTTCCGTAATGTTCAGAATCCGAAAACACCGCGTCGTCCTCGCCACTCGCTGAACGAAAGGAAAACCAAGCAAGGAGTTAGTTGAGGGCGAGGCCGCGGCGACGGGCGAAGCCGCGGATTTCAACAGGAAGCGAGGGAGGGGGAGGGGGCGTAATTCACACCTCTCCCCGAAACGCCCGGCCCGGAGGCGCGACGCGGCGGCCCGGAGGCGGTCCGGAGTCCGGGAGTCCGGGAGACGTGCCGGCCGAGGCCGGAGGCGGCTTAGCGCCGACCGTAGCGGGGAACGGGGGAGGGGGGAGGGGAAGCTGTGAGCCGGTCTGGGTGCGGGCAGCGCCACGATGCGTTATGCTCACCGGCCCCCTCCCCACCCCCGGGGGCTCGCCCGACCGATCCTCTCCCGTCGCTCGCCCCCCCCCCCAACCCACCCACCCACGCACTTAGTTCGCGAGTCCCTGGTGTTTGTTCCAAGACGAGGAAGTTGCATGGCCATGGGATTTGGTCTCGCCAAGTTGTAGGCGCCGGCAACAGCGGCACAACTTGGCATGTAAATTGGTGCAGCCTCAAGACTGGGCGGAAAGGGAACCTGGTCGGGCGCGCGCAAGGGGCGGTCTGTGCATCCAGCAGGAGGGATGAGGATCAGAGGGGTGGGGGGTATGAGGGTAGGGATGGGGAGGGGCCGGTGGGAAGGACCGGGGAGGGTGGAGAGGGTGGGGGTAAAGAGGGGAGGGGTCGGGGAAGGCGAAGCGCCGCACAGCAGGGCGGTCATTTGGGAGGATAATTGTATCCCCCCGGCAGTGAGAGACAAGCGGAATATTCAACGGGGCGGCCGACATCCATTAGCATGCATTGTACAAGGAGCCCGTGCGGCCTGTCGAGCGGGCACGGTCGCCATCGTCCCCGCATCACGGCGCCGCGCTCCCGCCGGCCGTCCCGCCCCGCCGCGCCCCGCCGCGCCCCGCCCCCGCGCGCCCGACGTCTTCGCGGAAGGCGGCGGCGGCGGCGTCCTCCACGGCCGCCGCGCCGCGACGCCGCCCGCGGCCCGCGAGAACGAACTTGGACCGCCAACTTGCACACAATGCCCGAATGAATTTCAAATTCACTTTGAGCGGCCGGCGGCGCGGCGCCGAACGCCGGATTATCCTGCGCGGGCGACGCTGATTTGCAGAGAGACTGACGCCCATTCAGCCGACGCAGCCAACGCGCCACGTGCGCCCGCGCCCCGCATCGCATCGCCCGCGCCCCGCATCGCATCGCCCGCGCCCCGCATCGCATCGCCCGCGCCCCGCATCGCATCGCCCGCGCCCCGCATCGCATCGCCCGCGCCCCGCATCGCATCGCCCGCGCCCCGCATCGCATCGCATCGCCCGCGCCCCGCATCGCATCGCATCGCCCGCGCCCCGCATCGCATCGCATCGCCCGCGCCCCGCATCGCATCGCATCGCCCGCGCCCCGCATCGCATCGCATCGCCCGCGCCCCGCATCGCATCGCATCGCCCGCGCCCCGCATCGCATCGCATCGCCCGCGCCCCGCATCGCATCGCCCGCGCCCCGCATCGCATCGCTCACGCCCCGCAACGCATCGCCCGCGCCCCGCATCGCATCGCCCGCGCCTGTTTACATAGTAAAGAGAGCGCTGTAATGCTGTGGCAAAAATCGGCGATTTTTCGTCATAAGAAGTTGTAATTATCGAAAAGAGGGATATTTGATGTCGAAAAAGTAGATAATTTCTGACCTTGTATGCAATAAATTACTTCTTCTAACACATTGAGAATTCCGAATCCACGTTTTATGGGTCCTATCGAAAAATTGGTCGTCGGCAAAACGTACGTCAGTCTATACGATTCTCATCCGCCAGTAAAAGGTTCGTCCATTCGTCCGTCCGTTCGAAAAACAAAAGCTAAATTAAAAAAAGAAGAGATTTACTTGGCTGTCCTGGTGACACCGCGTCCATGGCGAAGGTGCCGACGTTTCGGTCGCCATTCTGCGACCTTCCTCAGAGCGTAATGCCGTTATGCCAAGTAAATACTGACTCTGGCCGCGGAAGCCTACGCTCTCTAAAGATTTAATGTGTTTTTTTTCGAGTAGGTAGTCGCCTCATACAGCCGTTTTAGTTGAATTAACCGTATTACACATTCGCAATTTCGTTTATCAAAATTTATCTTCAAACTGAAATTGCTGTACGTTTCGAAATTATGAAATCGATCGCAATGGTGAGGATTATCTTTCAACGGTAGCAACCACAATATGAAGCTTCCTAATTTAATATTCTTGTCGTCGACAACCACGACAAAATAATAGTTTTGCAATTGCCAGAAAGGCAGCTAAGATCCTAATCAGAGTTAATTCCATTTGTCACACATTTTCCATGAATTACTGAGACACATCAGAAATTAACATTTTGATATTTATGATTATTTTTAATTGAAGCCTCGTAACACAGCAAATAGTAATAACACGTCATGATCGAATTGGACACTTCTATCTATACAATGAATGAGTTAATACTTAATAAAGAAACTCAACAGTTGGTGCGCAAGGTAAGTTGAGGATCAGAGGCTAATATCACAAAATGTTAAGTCGGCAAAGAATCATATCAGTTCTTACTAAAATGCAGATTGAAATATTAGTAAATAATTATTAAATAACCAATAATTCATTTTCAATTTCCCGATTCATTGATTATCTTAACAGTACTTTATTCGTTACCTAATCAGCGCGGCGAAGAAATTCAATCCGAGCCCGAATACTATCAATACATCGGTGTATGCGTGGTTCGAACGAGGAAGGCGTGTATGTGTGCAGCCCTTTCTCGTAGGAGTGGGTGATCACGTTTTCGTCCGCTATATGAGAATAAGAATCACTTCCGGAAGTCACGTGAAGTTTGGAGAAAATACTTTAGGTTCGGCACCCAGTACCGAAACATAAGTAACAATTGAAAAGCAACAGATCGCTTCAATTCGAAATTATTTGTTTATTTTGTCGACACGTCTGTTCTATTGAATACAATTCAAATGAAAACAATTACTAACTCCGAAACAGAAAAAAAAATCTCATTCAAGTTGAAACTGTTCTTACCTGTCCCATTTTCATATTCCTTCATGAACTGCTGCATTGGTGTATAATGGTTGACTAGTCATGCTTCACGATTACATTCAATTGCATGCAGAAATCAATAGAAATATTTACGAAACGTCGTAGACAGAAAGAGCATTCTACTACATACATAGAACAAAAGAAACTGACCACTAATAAATTAGCATGAAATTACTTCGATCTTCTTACATAGTCACTAATTAAGATGAATATATTCTCAAAATATCATTAAATGTGATTATAAAACAGTATACTTGTATATAACACGATGTTACAGTAATTTCTTACAAAATACAATTCATTAGTTAACATATATTACGTATTACAGTAATTTTCACTTTTTAATGTATTGGAAACTTCAGCCTTTTATTGTTTTCTACAATTATATTTTACGATGCATGCTGTACTTCCATACTGAAGCATTTTGCTTACTACAATACTAAAAGAGTAAATATTCTGGATTTGCAATTGTTTCTCATCATGCATAATGGTCGTTTTAATAATAGGTCTTTAATTTAAAGAAGACATTATTAGTAGTGTCAAAACAACTATTTGTGAAAATGGAAATTATGAAAATTTTGACTGCAATTATTCAAAATATTTTAACAAAAAAAAAGTCGAAAAGTTGCAATTTGAGAAACTGTTGTTGAGATAAAAACTTCGGTTTCTTTATGTGGTTTTCTATTTTGATATCCATGTGAAGGGGTAAGACAAAAATTCATATACTAATAATAATAATAATAATAATAATAATAATAATAATAATAATAATAATAATAATAATAATAATTACAAGAGCACAATGAAGTCATATGTACAACGTAAAACAACAATACAGATAAATGAAATACGTCTCTCTTCATTTCATTTTTTTCAACAGCTCTGGAATTCAATTTTTTTTTTAAATTAAGAAACTGCATGCATATCGATGCAATTTGGCAGCGTTCCATGTAATTTAAATACTAACAGATTTCCAAAATACTTCTATTGAAAGGCACCCACTCGCATTTAGTTTCATTTCTGTGGAAATATATGTTGTTGACGCTACTGAAGCCTCAGCGTCCCGCCAGATGTTTTGAAAAGAAAAATGAAAACGAAGCCGCATGCATATGGATGAGGAGAACACACGAAACACTGATTTATTATTGAGAATGAAATATGACATTGTCGCAATTTTATTTTTGGACCATTTGTTAGCATTTTGCTAGAAAATACACGCTCATAGAATGAGAAGCCTCGCGTAAAAACGTTACGTTACCTCTTTCATTTTCCTTCCAAAGGTCTAAATTTGTAGAAACTACGAGCTGTTGTACAGCTTCGTATTTTAAACTAATGTAACACAATAGTTAAATGCAGCGTAAGGTGTTAGAGCGTTTCATCATTATCGCTTGCTCTCTCTCGCATTTCGCATCGCTCCGCTCTCACTCCCACGCCCGCTGACCCGCGAATTTGTTTTTCCTCTCTGGTACATTCCCCACAACCATTCGCCAACCTACCCCTTCTACTCGGTCCTGCCCTCTCTCCCGTCGCAAAACAATCACTGTTTCTCTTTCTTCCTACCGCCCGACGAATCCATCCACATTCATTTCCGCCCTTTCTCATCTAATTCTATCTCATTCCATACTCACCTATTCTACCACTTGTTAGTCAAGCCCCTCCCCCTCCGCGCTCACCACCGGTTTGACTCTGTGAACTCGCCCATCCGTTGCCTTCCCTCTCCACAGCCGGTTGCTCTCGATTCTCGCCGTACGGCTCCATTCACACCCTCTTTTCTCCTCCGTCCGTCACCCCTCCTCTACTACCCCGCAGTGCACGCCGCACGTTTTCACGCCCAGTGGCGTGTGCGGGCGGCAGCGGGGAGGGCAGGGGTTGGGAAAGAGGGAGGGCGGGCGGGTGAACACCCAAAATACGAGGACACCTCCATTCGAGCCCACTGAATTTGATCAAATAAACCACCGCCCCGCCCCTTAACCCCACCCCGGCCCCCGCCCGCCCTTTTGCTCGCAGCGTTAAAACCTAACACAAAAATTTACAACCGAAATCATGCCCCGCCGTTAAATCTGTCCCTCCCGCCCGTTTGCCCGCACATTTTATTTTCACTGAAAATATTATAAATGTCCGTTCATCCCTCATCTCAAATCAGCGAAAAACTTAACATTTCGTGTTTACAGAATATAAACACGAAATTGCATCATTATGGCTGCGTATATGGCGGTAAAAACAGCGACCGAGTCATAGAGGTATGTTCCGGCCAACGATGAACAGCTCGCGTGATACTACGGTATACGAGGCCTGATCGTTGTTTTACTGCTTAAGAAATTTCTACGTCGGCTTTGTGGTTGTTTACGTCCTTAACACATCCGATACATACAAGCTTTTATGAGGTACGTATTACGATAACGTCCTACCTGTACTTTGGTGAGGCACACTGAGAGCAGCACTCCATTTACGTACCTGAAACCAAACATTTTCAATTAAAACAGTACATACGTGAATCAGTTATGTTGCGTAAAATATTCAGTAGTTTGCATTTTTATGAAGTTTCGAAATCGTCGAGATGAGGAAACCTAAATAACAACCGGAAGTTCTGAATGAATTTTCGCTGAAAATTGCATACTCTTCTTAAAACTACAAATACCTTCATGTAAGTCACGCTGTTGATTGCTAAGTAAACAACTTTGAACAGGGAAGCTTGGAACTTTTGTTTCGGCAAACTTGTATGTAAAATAAAGTTCTGATAATCATCTAGCATCAAAGTATTTTAACTACTTGTATCTTTTACTTATTTCATAACTCAACAACAAGTTTACAGGTCTGTTAACTTTAATACCTTATTTGCCACAGATAAAGAACAAAAATCATGCATTTTTAGAATGTGTTGGACGGCTTAATGGAAAATGGTTTAGGTAATATTAAAAAAAATGTGTGAAGTGTTAAACGAATTGTAATTTATCTTTCTATGTAACGAAAGAATCGTACAATCCGGCTCATGCAAGTTTAACGCGCGAGATGCAAAAAGGCAAGACCTATTCGAAATGCATCTCACAGCTCCATCATACCGCAGTCAGAGACACGGCTTCCACCGCCTCGTTTAACACATCCGACGCGAAAGCACATCAATTCCTCTGCGAAGTCCCGGGCGAGCGTTCGGCGCCGAATCGCCCTCCGAGGACAGATGAGCGCGCAATGAGGCGTGCGGAGGACGCGCGGGGGGAAGGGGGAGGGGGGATGGAGGGGGGGTTCCCGCGGTCAGCGCGGCCGCCATGGCGCCGCAGAGCCGTAATGAAGAGTGCAGTCGGAGATTTAGATCTCGAGGGATTCCAACGCACATTTTTGGTCCTCTCAAACGAGCGGGTTAAAGTTGAAGCAGGGAGCGTGATTACCGAATGGGTCTTACGTGACCTCTGAAGAATTCCATTGAGAATATTACCTTCAAGAAATACAGACAATAAATGTCACAGCCAGTAAGATTCGCCTTATATCTTCAATAGAGAGCCAAACAGTCTTCCAATTAACACTCGGCAACTCACGTACTCTTTGCTAGTAATAATTCAAAAATAAATAGTTGTACATCGAATTACGGTGTTTCCAGACTAAGTAATGGGAGACAGTTAACATAAATTATTCTGTAAACATGCTTACATGTTAACATGTCGCTGGTGTCAAGATTTTCTTAATTATAGGTACTGTTAATTATGATTGGCTTGTAATACTTCCTTTTATGAAGGTTTCTTACATAAATAGTGCTTGCTACTTTATCGTCATATCAATGGCTAAATATTATGACCCAGTCATAGGCGCCAAGTAAGAGGATGAGGTCATATAGAGCACTTTTCGTACTTAAAACCTAATAGTCAATACAGTTACTGAGCATTATCTAGTTTATTTTAAAATTCTAATAATAACAGTTCCCCGTCTATACATTGATTGCTTCGAATATCACTTTGCCTTATTTTTGAATTCATTCAAAAGATGGCAAGCTGAGGTTGAAAGTTTGAAAAGCAATTATTAATCGACGCCTTTCAAAATTTTAAAACAATCAACCATGAATATAATGTATTTCTGAACAGCACTCCACGAATGTCAACGATCTACAATAAAGATCACATTTTGTAAAAAAAAAAACTAAAAACTTCGGTATAAATGGAGCTGAAAACTTCCGAGTACTGATGAGGAATAACAAAAACAATAGCAATAGCAATAGCAATAGCAATAGCAATAGAAATAGCAATAATAATAATAATAATAATAATAATAATAATAATAATAATAATAATAATAATAATAATAATAAACCATTAAGAAATATTCTTGTTCACCACGAATGCAGCACCAAAATATTGCTTTATTATTGTTTTTTATTATCGCATTATAACTGACAAATAACCACGAACTCCCGCATTAGCACAAAATCCACAAACGTAGGCGGCGGACCGGCCGTTCCCGGCGTGCCCGAGCCTCTTTAGCGCAACGAGCCCCGCCGGGAGCAGGGGGAGGGGCGGGGCAGCGGGGGGAGGGGGGGCAGGCATGGGCGTGGGAGTGGGCGAGCGCTCGAGCGCAGCGGATAAATCGCGACGCGCGCACGCGGCCGCGACAGCAGCGCGCCGTAAATTTTCCGGTCAACGGCGCGTGGTCGATCTGCAGGGCGATCGCCATGGGCTGGCACGCGCACGGCCCGGCCGGCCGGATGGGCGGGAGGGAGGGAGGGAGGAGCGGGGACGACAGCACGCACTGGGCGATGGACGATGCGTGAGGACGTGCAAGAAACGACTGGACAGAGATCACGCCGTACTGGTATTTCAGAATGTCGCTTTTTCTCGTCTCTTCTCACGTCCTAGCGTTAATTTTCTTTTTTTATAATTGTTAGTCCGGGCTAGCTTTTTGTACGATTTTTCATTTGGTATATTTCTGTATTATGTAGAGAGTGCAACTCTAGACTTGACGTATCAAACATTCAATAAATTACGATAAAATATATAAATAATTCATCATAAAAAAATTGTTTAAACTACTCCAATACATCTTCCTGTATGATTAAAGTATATCTACATGCTTCGTGTGTTATCGTAATTAACTATGCAGCAGGAATAATCTTTAGTGGTGATGAACTATACGACTTCCACATGGAAGGTAGCCAACGCAAGAACAGCGCCAACGATCGTTCCTGTGCACAGCAATGCAGCAGTGGTTAACATGGCCGAGCGTGCCGCATGCGGGTGCGGGCGGAGTTTTACGCAACCGGCAGCACGCGAGGGGAGAGGGACAGCCGTCGCAGAGAGCACGCTCGCAGCGAGCGCAGGTGTCGGGGGCGCGGGGTGCGAACGGGGGAGGCGGCTGCCGGGCAGAGAAGGGCGTTCCGGAAGGTGCGCACGGCGCGCGTCGGGTGAAGCGGTTGCCGCGTCGGTTCGCACAAGCGGTGGCGGCGGTATTGGTTGGGGGAGGGGATGGTGGGTCGGCGGGGGCGCGGCGGCGGGCCGATATCAGCCACGGCAGCAGTGGTGTTCGCTGGAGGCTGGCCGGCGGGAGTGGCGGCGGCGGGGGTTGTGTTGGCTAGGGGCTGGATGGGGGCGGCAGGTGAAGGGGTGAGGGCGGGGGCGAGTTCGGCGGGGGCGGCGGGGGCGGCGGCGGCACCTGGACGTTCGTGCAGCGCGGGCCAGCGGCCTCTCCCTACCCCATGTCGCAGAGTGTTGCGGCGCGGGCAGGGTGGCATCGCGTGGCCCGCGCCGCGCGGGGGTGGGGAGGAAGGGGAAGTGGAGGAGGACAAAACAGTTGGGGGAAATGCCAGGGCAATTTAAAGGCAACACGTGAAGAAATTACAAATATGGACCTCTAAGCGCGGTAAAAATCATGCGAAATCTATTTTTTCACCTGGAGAGTTTTTGCTTTCACATGCGCGTGCTCGAGAATGGCAGTATACACTTAGGAAGGATCAATCAATCGCCCAAGAGTGAAACAGGATGGGATAAGGAAGGAAGGAAGGAAGGAAGGAAGGAAAGAAGGCAAGAAGGAAGGAAAGATGGAAGTAACGTAAGAAGCCAGGAAGGGAGGAAGCAAGTAAACGTGGAAGAAAGCAGGGAAGGAAGAAAATGTACTATAAATGGCTGTATCGGAGTTGCTGGTAGAGCGCATGTACAGATAGATCATAAGAGGAAGTCTGTAGCATATGGGGAAGACAGAACAGGCGTGGTATAGAACGTGTGGTAAAGGAATTTGTTGTCTTTTAAATTAATCATGTAGACAGACAAAATGCATACA
Source organism: Gryllus longicercus (assembly GCA_038098605.1). NCBI lineage: Eukaryota > Metazoa > Arthropoda > Insecta > Orthoptera > Gryllidae > Gryllus > Gryllus longicercus. The sequence continues at coordinate 8,831 of JAZDUA010001502.1, read as the reverse complement.
GCGCTCGCTACACTTAAAATAATCAAAGGTATGTATCGAAAAAAAATTATCTTTACAAAAATTTGGTAGCACGAATTGTTTCTCCTGCTCCTTTTGTTTACATATCCATGGACTGAATAACCGTTCATTGAATTGTGACGATATCTACCGTTATTTTGGGTTATAAAGTAGATAAACATACAATATTTTTTCATATTTTGTGATGCAGTTGTTTTTCTTGTCGCTTCGCTCGCAGCAATCGGAGTGAGAATTCGCTCTCCCAGGTTGCAGCGCACTGCAGCGATGCACTGCAGCGATGCAATGCAGCGTCGCGTGACGGGGGCGGGGGCGCGCGCCGCTGCTGTGGGCCAGGTGAACGCACAGTGAGACCGGGGGGGAGGAGATAGATGCGATGAATAAAATATGCGGCTCTTTAAACAGAAGATTCAAGCAGTACTCGACGGCGCAGAAAAGTAAACGTTAAAAATACCCTGAATAAAAATTTACTTCTCTTTATTTCGAGTGCCAAAACACTGTCAACGTTTCCAACTGCAGTATTTTTTCCTTTTACTTAAACATATTTAAAATAAAATTATGATTGGGAAATAAATAATCGCTGGAGAAGAAATAGGTACTGAAAATAAATATAGTGATAATGAAATTAAAATAGAACAGATTATATAAAAATAATTGAATATACTAACGCATACTTGAAATAACACAAAGCCCCCAAACAATAACTTGAAAGAAACACAAGAAATAATAATCAGTTTTTTCAAAACTTCACGTTTACAAAAAAGTTCAAATAGATATAGAGTTTCTTAATAAATTGAAAGCATATGTTCAAAGCTTTTAAATGTCATGAGTTTCGTTGGCTTCGCGTTTTACCTATTTCGTTTATTCCTTTTTATACTTTCAGTCTCTTTTTATTACCTTAAACCTAACTTATATCTTTGTTGTGACTTATTAGGTTCTTCTTCATATATTGAAACTCATAATCATTCTGACATAATCCACATCTCAAAGACACTTAAATAATTCATTTACGTCTAATCACCAAGACGTTTTCGACTAATTACGTCCACTGACTTACGTCCACGTGCAAAGAACTTCCGACTACTTCTGGTTGTTAATTTCCTACTGCATGTCCAATATTTCTATCGCCACAGAATCCAGCCAGTGCTCCCTACATACTTTTCGCCATGGGGTTTTGTTCATGTCCAATGATATGTTTATCACAATTAGCCTGTCGAATACTTATATGGGTTCATTACACGACATATGTGAAATTATCTACACTCGTGGCCTGTACTAGCAATATCTGCTCACTTGAGATACAGATATAAACCGAATAAAATAATTATTTTCGACAAGTCTACAGCCCAGTTTGGATATCGCAGTACTGTCAAAGTCTAAAAGTTCGTGAGAGACAAATTATATGGAGTATCAGTTCAACATCAAGCCAACCACTCTACGAATATTAGAGAAAACAACCACGCGCTATTGCACCCAAGTCAATTAGACAAATGTTGAATTTCTATTTTTGTCGGAAGTCCAGAGCGAATCAAATATGTCATTTTGGATATTTTGAAATGCTATGGCTCCTCTACAATATTGTATCCCATTACCTGCACCGTAAGTAAAGAATATTAGTAAGCTTCACAAGACCTGTGACTTTGTCCCCTTCCAAACTGATCGTCTTAATCCCTAGTTTGCCTAGGCATATTTTTACTTAACATATTTAATATCATCAATATGTCGGAATTGTAGGCTGACGACGCCGAATATGTGTTTTCGTTCGGCATTTCTGCACGCCCAGTACCCGCCAAAGGGGAGTCAGCAACTGCTGCAGTCGCAGTCGCAGTCGCAGTCGCAGTCGCAGTCGCAGTCGCAGTCGCAGTCGCAGTCGCAGTCGCAGTCGCAGTCGCAGTCGCAGTCGCAGTCGCAGTCGCAGTCGCAGTCGCAGTCGCAGTCGCAGTCGCAGTCGCAGTCGCAGTCGCAGTCGCAGTCGCAGTCGCAGTCGCAGTCGCAGTCGCAGTCGCAGTCGCAGTCGCAGTCGCCGCCGCGCGCCCGTCAATTATTCAGTGCTGCGCATTAGTCGCAGAGAGGTGGGGGGAGGGAGGGCGAGGGCAGCTCGGCCTAGAATCGGCGTTCCGCACCGCTGAGTCTCGCAACCCTGCACGCACGCACGCACAGGAATGACAATGGAGGCGGCCGGATCACACGCGATGGCGTAAACGGGCGTACTAGGCAGTTTACTATGCAAAACCTCTCTAAAGAACCACTACAAAACGGAGCTTGCTAGGGGAGTCGGATGACGAGCAAAAAAGTACGGTTGGATATATGACTTCCACGTTTCAGCAGAGTGAGAAAAAAAGTGTGTCCTTTAGAAATGAGGTGAGTATTTAGGTCGCTGTGCAGCAGCCAAGTGTGAAACTGACATCGCAACAGTGTCGAATGAAGGTTGCAGTGAAAATCAATTATTATCTAAGAATCTAACAGGTGTTAATTCATTGATTGATTTACCTATGCATTTATTAATTTAATCAATAGAGTTCAAAAACTCTATGAGATGGGAAAGTACAATCTAGAATATAGAAGCAATATAGACTAAACTAGCAATATAGAAGAAACAGTGCAATTAGAGATGAGAATCAGTCAATGGGGAACAAGCTGCAAATTACGCGGGAAAGGTACACGGGCGATTACGTGACTGTGATTACGAAGATTTTCGTTTAGGCAGAAATTTGATCTTTCAACTCAACCACTTTTTGTTTCTGTTTTTGCTTTAAATGAAAGGCAGTGATTTCTGGATGTAATATCACTTGCTATTATTATCTATCGGTTCTATATTATAAGCACTAAAAATATTAAATCCTAAAATTGATATAATTAACCTTCTCTACGCCATCATTACGTCTTTAGTTTTGTCAACACCACCTTCAAAAAGATCTTGGTTCATCACTAGCAAACGTGTGTGAATAAAAAATTATAGTTAGAGAAGCGAAAATGGCGAGTGTTTTTAATTAAAAAGATTAAGTGATATCTCACGCAATCGATTGAATCTTATGTTCCTTTACAACAAATCAGTGATTACAATTATATTTGGTACGCTACGTTTTTATATTACATTCAGAATTTCCTGTTTTAAGCCACTACCACATTCGTATTCAGATGTTGTTAAATATTTAAAAAAAAATCAATTATAGTTTCAGAAGTCTGTTTAAATCTGTGTTCACAGTGAGAAGTGACCGCATTGCTCCTAAATTTGTAAACCTCATACATTTCGATTCTCTTAGAGAATAAGTATTGAACGACTTGCAAAAAATATTTCGAGAGCGCTTCCAATCTCCATAGTGTGTATGTTGTACTTTTTTGTTTGTCTACAATTCTTCCTTTTGTGTGACGTAATCGCAAGGGTTCATCTAGTTACTAGTAGCAACTTCGACAACATATGCATTTGTAGAACGACAAGCCCACCAGTAAGAAGAAGCTAAAGTGAGGGGAAGAAATTTTACAATAATAATTTTATTCAGAAAATTGTTGTTTTTTTCAACTGGTCTTACAAATTTTATTATAGTAACATTTGAATCACAATTGTTACGAATACTTGCTGCGTGTAAATGAATCAATACTTAACTGTTTACTACTCTCGGAAAAACTGTGTCTTGACTATAAGTCGGAACAACAGCCTATATTCACATCGGCAGTACGTAACGATATTCAAAAAAAACTTCCAATATTCGGGGAAATGACAAGGAAGGGAGTCCCTGGAAAAACAAAAACTCGAAAACAATCGAATTAATTTATTTCTTGGTACAAAAGTGTTAAAGAATAGCGGAATAAAGAATGTGCAAAAAATGGGTTTATATTGTATTTTATACTGTTGCAATGTAGTAAATTTTGAGTAAATTTTATTAGTTAGTACTACAATTGCATTTGCCGCAACATTTTTTTGGTTGTATTTCATTTTAAAAGGGACACTGGATAACTGAATTCTTGGATATTCGAATTCCAGATAACAGAGTTCCACCATACACTCCAAAAACCCGTGACACGAAAAGACGAAGCAACCCGTGAGCCGTTCTACGAACGTTCTTTTTAATAATTTACAGCTCTGTGGTTATCGATACACCCGATGGCATAGAACATTTCGTTCGTTCGTACGAACTTTGAACTTTCAAAGCTGTCATCACGTGGTCGACGTGCAACCAACCGGTACTAATAGCAAAACCGGCACACAGTTCACAAAAGGCAGAGAGAAGCCAAAAGGTAAAACGGCACAGAATCAACTTGCCACAAATAGCTCGGGCCACGTAATGTATTCCTGTGCAAGAGTTTATTCGCCCACATGCTATTTACATACCCAGATATGTTTATATTTTACCAATGTCTAGACCGATTGCATTTGCATATCTCTGTTCTATCTAAAGACATCGGGTATTACTTGCCCACTACAATGCTTTACTGGAATCAGCAACTATATTATCTTTTCGTTCATAATTTCATTGCAAAATAATGACGACATCACTTCTATTTGTCCGAAAAATATCCATTATAAGTTCATTATCATCATAACAGATGCTTTTTGTCATCCTTGACCATTTCTCTGATATGTCAGAGAAACAATCGCAGGTGAATCTGGGTAAAACTAGTGGTATAACAGCACGCACACTGTTGAAAAACAACAACTGACATACTCTCGTATAACAGCACCACAATAAAAATTTTAACAAAAACAGTCTTCACGAAGTGTACAATAACTTAGTTTAGAATACGGATTCACAGTACAACAGATCTTCACATAACAAAAATATCGAAGAAATAGGTGCTCCATAAAGCAACACGTAAGTAGTAGATATATGATGGTGCCAGCTGTGCTGTAAGCTGAGGTGCACTGAGAAAGAGAATTCAGCCGGGATATGCAGAATGATAATCGGCGAAATAACACAATGAAATAATTGCAATTTTCAGTCATAACTGAAACCATTTCATTGTTTTTGGTTCCTTTCAGAGTACCTGCCTATCTAAAGAAACCATACATACTTTTCTCACATGGCCGGGGATACATAGTTTTCTTTCGATTTCTGCGCGCATTGAAGTTAGAATTAGAGTGACATGCATGACGCCTCTACTCAGCCAATTTGTACAAATATTTAAGAAAGAAAATAGATGTAACTTGAATAAATTATATTTACTTTAAATACATTCTAATGCAAAATTATGACGTATAATAATTTACAAGAAACGATAACGTAATTCCCTTTCTTCTCTGATCTGTTATTTAAGATCAACATCTAGGTCATTACGACCACTATTGCATTTAACGTTATGGTAACTGTGAAGATGACACGATGATAGGCGGTGAAAGAACGAACACAAATACAACCATGCCCGAAGCGGGACTCAAACCCGCGATCCTTCGGTCCGAGATCATTACGGCACTTTTGTCTTAAAGATATCGACTATCGGACCGGCTTAATTTTCTTTCTTTGGCCTGTAGATGGAACGAACTTAAATACCTTAGAAGTTCAGAATCTATATTTGATTAAAATTTGTATTAATTACATCAAGCATTTAATTCATTTATTAATAAATAAGTGAACATTTAATAATCACGTTATTGTAATTTGGCCAATTTATTGACAGAATAAGGAATTAAGATTAAGATTCGGCATCGATCGACAGAACTCTCTCTTACATAACAACGGTAAGACTGGGTTTGATGCAAATCAAAATATTGGTTTATTTCAAAAAGTGAGGTCCGTTTTTTCACAGAAAGTATTAATTTCATTAATTATTAATAGTTAAAAATTAATTACATTTCCAAATATAGATATCTGAATGACATCATAGCCAGAAGCAACATTGACACGTCACATAACTATGTCCTAGATACGTCACAGCGAACAATCTCTAAGACCCTTTAAAATGTACTTGCAAACGCAGATAATTCTTTTGCCTACATTCTAAATTTTCCAACCGACACCAACACATTTCGATTCAATTTTGTAATTAAACGAAAACCAGAAAAGAAATTACGGAGAAGTCTGTCACGAATGGAAACCTTGATTGTTCTATTTCTGGCGTCCCTTTAAAGAGAAAACATCTTTTTAAATTCTCATTAAAAACAGGGCACTGAGCGCTGTTAACGTACAAAGCTAATTAGGGTCCGGTGAGGGGCCCTCGTCGGATGGGGCTGGCGGAACGCGGTAAGGGATGGTGAGGGAGAGGGTGAGGGTGAGGGGAGAGGGAGAGGGAGAGGGTGAGGGAGAGGGAGAGGGAGAGGGTGAGGGAGAGGGAGAGGGAGAGGGTGAGGGGAGAGGGAGAGGGAGAGGGAGAGGGTGAGGGAGAGGGTGAGGGAGAGGGTGAGGGAGAGGGTGAGGGAGAGGGTGAGGGAGAGGGTGAGGGAGAGGGTGAGGGAGAGGGTGAGGGAGAGGGTGAGGGAGAGGGTGAGGGAGAGGGTGAGGGAGAGGGTGAGGGAGAGGGTGAGGAGAGGGTGAGGAGGAGGGTGAGGGAGAGGGTGAGGAGAGGGTGAGGGAGAGGGTGAGGGAGAGGGTGAGGGAGAGGGTGAGGGAGAGGGTGAGGGAGAAGGGTGAGGGAGAGGGTGAGGGAGAGGGTGAGGGAGATGGTGAGGGAGAGGGGTGAGGGAGAGGGTGAGGGAGAGGGAGAGGGAGAGGGAGAGGGTGAGGGAGAGGGTGAGGGAGAGGGTGAGGGAGAGGGTGAGGGAGAGGGTGAGGGAGAGGGTGAGGGAGAGGGTGAGGGAGAGGGTGAGGGAGAGGGAGTGAGGGAGAGGGTGAGGGAGAGGGTGAGGGAGAGGGTGAGGGAGAGGGTGAGGGAGAGGGTGAGGGAGAGGGTGAGGGAGAGGGTGAGGGAGAGGGTGAGGGAGAGGGTGAGGGAGAGGGTGAGGGAGAGGGTGAGGGTGAGGGAGAGGTGAGGGAGAGGGAGAGGGTGAGGGAGAGGGTGAGGGAGAGGGAGAGGGAGAGGGTGAGGGAGAGGGAGAGGGTGAGGGAGAGGGAGAGAGTGAGGGAGAGGGTGAGGGAGAGGAGTGAGGAGAGGGTGAGGAGAGGGTGAGGGAGAGGGTGAGGGAGAGGGTGAGGAGAGGGGTGAGGGGAGAGGGTGAGGGAGAGGGTGAGGGAGAGGGTGAGGGAGAGGGTGAGGGAGAGGGTGAGGGAGAGGGTGAGGGAGAGGGTGAGGGAGAGGGTGAGGGAGAGGGTGAGGGTGTGGGGAGGGTGAGGGAGAGGGTGAGGGAGAGGGTGAGGGAGAGGGTGAGGGAGAGGGTGAGGGAGAGGGTGAGGGAGAGGGTGTGGGAGAGGGTGAGGGAGAGGGTGAGGGAGAGGGGTGAGGGAGAGGGTGAGGGAGAGGGTGAGGGAGAGGGTGAGGGAGAGGGTGAGGGTGAGGGAGGAGGGTGAGGGAGAGGGTGTGGGTGAGGGTGAGGGAAGAGGGTGTGGGAGAGGGTGAGGGAGAGGGTGAGGGTGAGGGTGAGGGAGAGGGTGAGGGTGAGGGTGAGGGAGTGGGTGAGGGTGAGGGTGAGGGGAGTGGGTGAGGGAGTGGGTGAGGGAGAGGGTGAGGGAGAGGGTGAGGGAGAGGGTGTGGGTGTGGGTGAGGGAGTGGGTGAGGGAGTGGGTGAGGAGTGTGAGAGTGTGAGGGAGGATGAGGAGGTGGTTTGGAAAGAGAATGCGGAAGGGGGTAAGAAAGGAGCGCGGGAGGGGGTTGATGAGGGAACAGTTGTGGTGAATGAGAGGTAAGAGTTGGCGAGGTGAGGGGTAAGGATGGAGTGGGAGGGGGTAAGGGTTGGGCGAGGGAGGGGGGGTAAGGATTGAGTGAGGGAGGGGGGTAAGGGTTGGGTGATAGGGGTAATGGTTGGGGTGAGGGAGGAGGGTAAGGATTCTGTGTGTGTGTGTGTGTGTGTGTGTGTGTGTGTGAGGTCAGCTGGGAGGCGGAGGCGAGGTAGGAGGCCAGGACTACTCTGAGCGCATCCCAGTCACCACTACGCTTCCCACACCGCCACCGCCACCGCCACCGCTGCTTGGCCTGGTCTGTTGCTGGAAAAGATTAATTTTATTCAACGCAGGCATTTGGAGATTTTAAATTAAAACATGGAGCTCGCTGCAGAGAGGAGCGTGCTTGCGCCCACCGCCGTTAGGCTGCAGTGCGGTCGCGAGGGACAAAGAACGCATTCGATACCGAACCGGAACGCAGACGAAACAACGCACGAATGAACCGACGAACGGCGTTCGAGGCGAAACAATACCAAGTCGCGGCCACGCGATTTCTCTTTTTTCATTTTATTATCATTATTTTTTTATTTTATTTTTTTTACTTTCCGTAGCATTACGCATTCAAACAGGATTTGATAATGCCAATTAAATGAATACTACATATCCTATCCACTGTGGGTACAGAGAATACCGGATCCAGCGAGATAAGAAGATTGTGGAGTTTGATCTATACATTTTCATAATGCCGCAGAGGTTTTTGAACAAAGAGCGAACCGAGGCAGGGGGTACGTGCCGTCTACGTAATTCCGACCAGCCTTATCGGTCTGCAACACGGAGACAATACGACCGCGTTAGCCCTGCGAATGCGCGTCACGGGCAGGCTATCTTTCAGCGGAGACGCGGGCGGACGGGCGGGCGATCTCCCGGACTGGCTTTTTTTCCCTCTCCGAATCATCCCCTGACACTGACTGAAATGTCCCCATCTACCGTGTTATAAAGTTACATCCCTTTTGTCTTCCAACAAAAGAAAGTTTCTTCTATTTATGGCCCCTTCGTGTTCCTATCACATAAACCTTTGTTGTTATCTCGCGTTCCAGGATCACGTATTTTACTTTTATTTGGTTTCCCGCG